>JAASGX010000238.1:0-31921 GCA_023334415.1 Phytopythium chamaehyphon | reverse complement strand
CTGTTGCATTGAAGCTGCTTCCTCTAAATTTTCCCAAAGATCTTTGCTTTCCACTCTGGAAATGAGTCTTATGAATTGTCTGCCTGTTGGCCACATTGCGCCGATTGCTGCATTCAAGGTCGCTGACAGACAGCTCAGATTTTGACGATGCTCGACGTCGGTGGTTCATATCATTACGCCCACGGAGTCTTTTCCCGCCATCTGACAAGTCAGAACTGCTCGACAGGGAATCTAGATCAGAGCTTGATGTCAGCATTTCAACCTCGCTCCCCGCCCTCTTGCGGCGGTGGGTCACCGGAGCCGACGACGGGTGCGTCAATCTCTTCGCCTTCTGGTGAGGCCGTCGAGTCGGCGAATTCGACATTTCCTCCGAAGACGCGGATGCCTTGCGGTATTGTCGTTTTCTGCTGTCCGTCCGTCTCAAGTCTCCACTGCTTTGTGGACGCGACGGCTGCTGTCCCCTTTCAACGCTCTCTCTCCGTGGAAGTCTATTGTTCGTGCCGGGCCTCGCCGCATTGCCCGCTGCCAGCCTGGAGCTCTCCTCGAGCGTCTTCTTGCGCGCTCGAGGCCTGCGAACCGCCTTGGCCTTCGCTGGCGTGCGCTTTTCCTCCGCGTCGCCGCGGGGGAGGCTGTTGGCCAGAGCCAGCGCCGCCTTGAAGTCTTGCGCCACGAGCGAGCGCTGCTGGGGCGTCGGCTCATTCTCGCCCTCGGAGGTGGAGCTGGAGCCGTCCACGACGATCACCTCGGCGTCCCGCATCCTTTCTCCGTTCTCAACTGCAGGTGTGGCAGTTGGAAGCGGAGCGTGTCCTGGATGAATTGACGCACAGATGCAGAGTCAGTGAAGCGAAGTGTCAAAGATGACTGGACACGAAAGGGCAACATTTAGATACGCATTGGTTCAATCAGTTTCATTTTCCTCGATCCGATGGCTGTCTATGAGCTACATGCGTGCACCGAACTGCCAATTGGCCACCGACAGTGACGGCTAGACCGCATTGAAACTAAAGTCTACAGCCACAAGCCAGCTGTCAGCTTGTCGTGCACCATGAGAAGACAGAAAGCGTCGAGTGAGGCGTATGAGATCTGCGCTGATGTGAGTGGTCGCTGCTCCCAGTCGCTGCGCTGTTGCGTCTTCCTCAGAGGCAGTCCAAGAACATCCCTCACGAGAGCGCTCAGCCCCTTGGTTCGTCGGCGATGGTGACGTGGTCCAACGAGAGGAACAGAGGATGATGCATTCTCGGTTGAATACAACCCTTCAAGGCACGAGACTGGAGCAAGAGTCTCGAACGACAGGTCCAAGACGTTATTGAAATCGTCGAAGCAATCCGACTCGGGAAACGACCACCGAAGGCGTTTGATGTCGCCGTCGAGAGCGAATCCCAGCTTCACGATATGCTCCGACGAAAACAGATAAGAAAAGAGATCTTCGAGGTCGCCAATTGATATGCTGATAAAATCGAAAAGGAACACATGAGTGCCACACGCGACCTGCAGCACTGCGACCTTGGACTGCATGCCAGTATATCCATCTGGTCGCCATTCCGCGTCTAGACCCAACGCATCCACGTTCTCGCTCTTGAGCACATCGTAGGCTAGGGTTACAGCATCGTCATTATCTACAACCACAACTTGTTCAGGTGCCAGCGGAAGCTTCAAGTATGCGCTGCCATCATCTTCGTCACGCTCAGCCTTGGCAAAGTACTTGAGCTGACGTTCGCGTAGTGACTGCATGACGAACGGCATAAACTCGGGCTCGTGCTGTAAGCGGAACTCGCGAATAGCTCGCGAAGTGCACGGAAAGGTGGAGGCAGCACTTTCTTGACCTTCTTCACTCTCTTCATTTTCCTCGGGTTGATCTAGACTTTCCATCTCGATTACTTCTCGAATGAACATGCGCCGCATTTCTAGCGAGTCATGCCCATCCGGCTTGTAAAATTGAACGACAGTGCTGACCCCACCAAAGACGAACATTTCCGCGAACTTAGGAGTCAATACTGCTGCGGTTTCAAGAGTAAACAGTTCTTCGCGATTTGTCACAAACCCGATAACCTTATCCACATTGTCACGGTCCAGCGCTTCTAACGCAAAGTCCAACAGATCAGAAGGGTACTTGCGGTGCAATCCAACGACGTCATCAAGCTCCTTGACAATGTGAACGGTCAAGAGATGTAGCTGCGAAACGCAATACTCAGCGTGGCGGTCCTCGAATTTCAGTTCGGAGCTCATCAACGCAAGCAGTTGTTTAGCGAGTTTGCCAAGAGATCGGTAAGTGAGGTCAAGGAACCTCAGCGACACAACTGCTCGGAGCAAAAACATAACTGGATCACCCGCCGTCATGAGTGCCGCTCGAATCGCACTCTCAGCAGCAATTTTGGATGCTTTGTCTCGGATCGTTGTCAACACCTCTACGGCGTGCTGCGCGAACATAAGTGGTGAGCAGTTTAGCTTTGAGCGAGAACACCAAAAGTATAGTGCACTCGAGTTGTCGCCACCCCCTTGCGGCACCTCTTCTGTTAGTTCGGATGTAACCCCCTCAAGCTGCTCCCGGTCTTGAAATGCTTGCTCAAATATCGCTCGTCGAACGTGCAGGGTTTTCATAGCGACTTTCCGAGATGCCTCATCGAAAACAGCCCCGCGGCGTGTATACTTAAAGTACATTTCGCGTAGCAATGAGTCATAGACAGGCATGTTCATCACCAACTGCTCTTTTTGGAGGTGCTGGAGTGAGCGCATGGCCTGCTCAAGTGTGCTGTGCTGGATACACGCTATGAACACAGCTGTTTCGGTGCTTGCAGATCGTCGGAATTGAGAGATCATAAACTTGAGAGTATCTTCGACTCCTTGCTCGTTACCCTTGTAGGCGCACGACTTGACAAGCTCTTCAAGAGCAGTTTGCTGGCGTGTCGTCTTTTGTGAGGGCGGTACCAGATATCCTAGGTCTTCGACAATCAGTGGTAAGCCTTCGTGGTGGCGATAACCGAACATTCTTGCCACTTCAATGCACATTCGTGTTGAGAAAGTCACCCCGTCATGTCTTGCCAGCTTGATCAACTCCGCGATGTGGTCACAGTTGGTGAGGAGGTAGGCACCGCGAACGAATTTCCGGTACAAACCAAACTCACGCACAAGATCTGGATGCCGGCCAACATACTCGACGATTTTCCAAGCTTTTGGTTCGTCTCCGCAAGTCAGGTAGGCATCAATTACCGCGACAAATGTCTTGGACGTTGGCATTAGCTGCGGTTGAGGAGGAATACTCGCACGCAGTTCTAGGTCATCACTGAAGGTTGAGGAGGTTCCAGGACTGCTGTCATTCGTTATCGACGTGCCGTCCTCCCAGTTTGGGTCGTCATCGGATGGCCACCCATTCTCAGCTACGTTCCGCATCGCATTCAAGATCTCCTCGACATCTTCCTTCCACTTGCGCTTGCGGCACTGATGGATCAGTGTCTCGAAATCATTTCTATAGGACACCGCATGCATATTAGTATATGAGATCGCGCCCACAACAATGACAAACTTTTTCAGAGGTTTATAAGGAGACTTACACAGTCACCAGCATGCCAGCTCGAACTCGGTCCATGAGTCGGACAATATCATGATGAACAACTGCTTTGCGGACCGACTCTGAAGTTTGGAACCCAAGGCACCCCACCGCTTTTGAGCCTGTGGGTGATATCAAATTGAGGTGATTAGCTACCATTAGTGGTAATACGGCACGAATGCGCACACCATGACCCGCACTATCGGTAGCATTTGAGGCGGCAGCTGCGGAGCGAAGTTCGTTGGAGGTGGCAAGAATGCGAGAGTACTCTTCTTCGGACACCACTTGCTCCTGCAGCCAGTTGTTCAACGTGGCACACTCTTCCTCGCCAAACTGCATCACTAGCTCTGCAACCACGTGAAAGAAGCGCTCATCGCTTCGAATCTTCGGTGAGAACTGGCTGATCTCACGAAAAATCGCTTCGGCAACCTTAAGATTTTTGCGGTGTGCGCAAACCGTGATAGCTTCCAGGAACAGAGCTTCGTCAAATGTGTTGTCTTCGCGTGCGTGGGTCAGAAAAGCGAGGCATTGCTGGGTGTCTACGCTGTCGTTGAATCCGACCGACCGGATCAGCGTCGTGTACGTGACGATGTTGGGCTT
Organism: Phytopythium chamaehyphon; assembly: GCA_023334415.1. Lineage (NCBI taxonomy): Eukaryota > Oomycota > Peronosporomycetes > Pythiales > Pythiaceae > Phytopythium > Phytopythium chamaehyphon. The sequence goes on along the minus strand of JAASGX010000238.1, from coordinate 27,777 downwards.
GGACGACGACTTGCGCATTGTCTCGTATCTCTACAGATGTGTTTTCAAATGGGACAGTGAGTTTCAGAGCATCATAGCTAGCTGAATGCATATTGGTCACCTCGATTGCACCTTGCACGTCGCCGCTACGCGCCGTCACGTCGATCAGCGCCGTGTACGTGAACACGTCGGGCTCGTATCCGTACTTCTCTAGCAGGTTAAACGCTCGCGCTGCCTCCTTCAGGCTCCCCGCTCGCTGGCTCGCCGTGACGATCGTGTTGAGCGCGTAGCTTGGCTGGAGATCCGGCAGCGCCGCGATCCCCAGCGCGTCGTCGCCGGCAGCCGCGAGCTGCACGAGCCAGTCGACGTACGCGAACGCCTTGTCGACCGCGTCGTTGTCGCGCTTGCCGTCCTTGTGGATCCCGATCTTCATCCACCTGCAGCCGCGTCCAGTGAGCCAATTGATCCAGCGACTCCAGTCATTCGGCCAGTCGCACCGGAAGACGGGCTTGAGGAACTGGCGCGTCTCCAGCCGCTCGCCGCGCTGCAGCCGCGCCACGATCTCCTGCGTCAGCTCGTCCGCGTCCCATGCCCAGTCGCGAGCCATCGCCCTCGCCATCGGAGGCCGCCGCACTTTCTCGAGTGGCCTCTTGCCGTTTGCGGTTGGCTTACTAGACCATCACTCACCAGCGTGTCAATGCTGGACGTGTCGATGGACGACCGCAGTGCATTGCGGCGACGCCAGTGGTGGCAGCTTGATAAGTAGAGGGCCGTAACAACAGGCGTCGGCACATGCAATACGTTCATTATGTACTCGGCACGACCACGCTGCGAGAAGACCTGCGCCACTACCGTGCGTTCGAGTCGCTTGGAAGCGTCGAGCGTTGGCGAGTCCCGCGGCGTGGCGAGCCTGGAGGGGGCGGGCCCTGGAGGGGCCTGGTGGTCTAAGCTTTCGGATCAGTACAGCGGCATGACGTTGCGGTGGAAGAAGACGGTGAGGCCGAGCAGCATGACGAAGACCTGGAACCAGAGGAAGGGCGACATCTTCATGCTCTCCTGCATCTCGCGGCGGCGCTCGGCCGCCTCCTTGGCCTTGCAGTCCTCGCACGTGGGCTCCGCGTTGGCGCCCGGGCGCACGAGCATGCGGCTGACGGGCGCGTCGCACTTCTTGCACGCCACCGTGGCCGACAGCGTGCCCGCGTTGATGTCCTCGGCCAGCTTGGCCAGTCGCTCGGCGTCCTCCTTCTGCCGGCGCTCCTCCATGATCTGCGGCCCGCGCACGAGGTTCAGGTACAGGAACAGCAGGTAGTTCATGCTGGCGGTCGGGCTGGTGGGGCTGGAGAATGGAGCGCGGGGAGTCGAGCGCTGCTGGCAGGCTTGGTGACCTCTTCGTTGGCGACTAAAGTGACTGTGATGCGGCATAAAACTGATAGCATTGATTGTCGACAAGGTGTGAGTAACTTAGAGAACTTTGTACATAGAGTGACCTTGGTCATCTCAAGTAGTGGCAACTTTATCACTAGTTGTCCGGATATTTCTATTATACTCACATCATTTCAAAATTCCCTGTCTGTACACGAAAACTATACGGAACATGTCGGCCAATGATGAGCAATGTTTGGCATGACAAGGTGATGCGCTGAGGACAGCAAGCTCTCTGCGCAGCAGCATTCATCTCACAAGTCGCAGTTTCCAGTAGAGCTCCGAGGCCAACAAGAGCAACAGAATGGGCGCTTGCAACTTCCCTCCCAATGAGCCACCTCAAAGATTGCAAACAGCACAAGAGTTTGCGTGTCCCGGACGGTGTCAAGAAGACTTTGCTCGACGAGATGACTGCTTTAGAACTCTCGTTGGAATGTCGCGCGCGTTGGAAGTTTGAGGTAATCTTGACGGTCGCTTCAAGGGAAAAACTTGGTACGCTCAGTAGTGAGCAATACGAAGAGCCTTGTGGCGATCACACAGACGACCGAACGTAACCACGAAGAAGATGTTTCACGCGCAAGTTGTCGTACCGATTATCTTCGCCGTATCGATATTGTATGAGTGCAAGCGTAGAAGGCTGTTCGGATGAAATTACCCAGGCAACAACCTGCACGTCTCAATCTCTTCCTCGATCAGCAGCGATTGATGCATGGGTCGGGTGTGGGTGACTGGTAATGTCAAGACTCGGAAGTCTGGAATCGAGTTGTGCGACTAGGATATTTGCTGGTCCGGTGAAGACCATAACGCCAGGAAACGAGAGCATGCAAGAGAAACCCAAGCAGAGAATCGCTATCACACGGGAAGCTGTTTCAAGAAGATGATATTGAAGTGGGTCGATGCTGGCGTCGTAGGCGGCCTTTTCGATCTGCTCGACCTTACATGAGCATGTAGCCCGCGCCGGCGAGGATCACCAGCGCAATTACCACCCCCGCGATCATCATCATGCTATTATCCGACTTTTCTTCCTTGAAGGCTGCACTCACAAGATTCGCACCGTTAGCACACATACCAGAGTAACAGCCCTCAACCAGCACGTACTGTTGGTGGGGATCGCATATCGAGACCGGAGCTGCGCCGCGCTCAAGTCGCAGTCGCGCACGGACCCGCCGCGGTCGTATCGCTGGCGCAGCTCGGTCGCGGTCATCCCGTCGTCGGCCATGGTCGCAAACTTGGGGCTCTGGTACCGCTACCGCTGCTGCTGCTCTCAAGGCGTTGGATTCTGTGCGGCGCTTGGGATCCGCGTCGCTCGCCAAGCTGTGGAGCCTGCGCCTCTTCGTGCTGCTTCAACTGATCGTCTCGAAACCACCACACCTCCATTTAGCTTCCTGAGCTGTCATTCAGTAGCGCAACGATAGAAGTGGAGCAAGTTGAAGTGTCCAACTCGTAGCTACAGCATGACGCTGGTCTGAAAACCGAAAAGCGTCATGGCGCAACTCGCTGGCTTACGTCAAACAATCCGCCCGCGCGCCTCCAGACACGTGCCATTGCCAAGCCGCGCGGTCATCAGCGGCGCTTTTGCAGGTCTCGTACCACCCGTGGCCCACTCGCGGTGGTGACGCCGGCATCGCACCCCTCCGCGCCGCCTCTGCATACAAACCGCTATACGTTTTCGGGCCGCCGCCCGCCATTCTCTGTTTCTTTTTCCGCGTCAAACGGTGTCCCCCCTCCCCTCCCTCCCGCATTTCCCTGCCGGGAGTCCCCGCTCACAACCAAGAAGAAAGTCCACCGGAGTAGCTGCGTAGAGGACTGGATGGCGACGCCCGCGCAGGTGCTGCAGGAGCTGCGCTTCGCCGAGCGGCTGGCCGAGGTCGAGGCGCGCGTGGCGCCGGCGCTGGCCAAGGCGCAGAACGAGCCGTCGCTCGCGCGGCGCAACCAGGCGCGGCGCGTGCTCTATCGCGACGCGGAGCTGCTGCGCGTGGAGATTGAGGAGCGGCTAAACGCGCTGGGCATCGAGGCCCAGTGGCTGGCGGCGCCCGAGATGCGCGAGGCCAACGCGCAGCTGGACGCCGTGCGCAAGCAGCTGCGCCTCGAGGTGCTGCCCGCCAGCAAGTCGCCCTTCGAGACGGCCTACATGGGCGTGCGCCTCGCCACGCTCGTGCTGCTGCTCGTCGGCTGGTTCAGCGCCATCACGCTGCTCATCCCGCTCAAGCTGCTCAACCCCGCGCTCAAGCAGCTCGGCGTCAAGAAGAACTACTTTCCCATGGACGTCATCTCGGTGCGCTATTTGCTGGCTTGTTGGCTTCGACATGCGTATCTTTCGCTGACGCTCGTTTTTGACGCTGCAGTGGGTGATGGCCAACCTGCTCTGCATCGCGTCGTGCGCGGACTTCACGGCCGAGGGAACGGGCAACATCCAGGATCTGGACGACGCCATCGTCTGCATGTTCAGGTGCGATCTAGTCACGCCTCTGACATAGACAGAGCGGGCCATTTCGACTAACGTAAAAGCGTAACGGTACAGCCATGCTTCCAACCTCGACGGCTTTATCGCCAACGCTGCCTCGCCGACCGCGCTTCGCGTAAGTTGCATTCGCATTGCTTGCGGTCTGCTCGACGAGATGATTGACTCTTGCAATGCATCCACCAGTTTGCGGCCAAGAAAAGTCTCTTCATGATTCCGTGCCTTGGATGGGCGGCGCGCTGGGGGTTTAACTTTGTTGCGATTGATCGTGGCAACCGGTACGAACGAATGCTCGGATGGTTTTTCGACGCTTCCGTGTTCACCTTTGCTTGGTGCTTTTGCAGCTCCTCGGCTCTCAAGAGTCTCAAGCACATGGCGTACTCGGTGAATGTACTTGGTTTTTCGGTGTGCATCTCGCCGGAAGGAACCCGCTCGAAAGATGGACTGGTGTGTTTGACTATCGCTTTGTACAGAGTGATGTTGTTCGAAAGCTCACATTATACCCGTTTCAAATTGCTCGAATGCAGCTTCAAGAGTTCAAGAAGGGCCCGTTCTACCTCCGCGAGGACATCAACAAGAACGTCGTGCCTGCCCTTGTTTTCGGCGCGTACGAGCTGTGGCCTCCTGGACGTCTGTTTGCGCTTCCCGGAAAGGTAGGTCATCGATGAAACACGCACATTGGTCAGACTGCGCTTTGCTAACTCTGCAATGAACTTTACAGACGCTCATCCGCTTCCTTCCCGAGTTTAAGGTGGACCCGTCAAAGAACCGCAACCAGAACCGCCTTGCGCTTCGCCGCATCTTCCTCGATGCCTTCACGGAGGACGTCCCGGACGACATTGGCACGCACGTCGACCTGAACGCGCTGCTCAAGAACATGGCGTGGATCTACATGATCTGGGCGTTGACGTTCAAGTTCACGTCGATCGCCATTGGCGTGATCGGCTCCGTCTGCTATTGGCTCAACATTAGCTACTGGACGTTTGCCAAGCTATCACTGCTCGTGGGCTTTGCGGGTGAGGTGCTCATGTTCGTCTCGTGCTAACCCCGCGGGCTCTTAAAAAGTAGGTGGCGAGGTGTAGTAAGTCCCGTGCATAGGTAGTAGGCGGCATAGCAATAGCCCAGCATTATCGCTCGCGTTCTCGTTCCTCTTCCCTATTATCACACCCTCTCTCACTTCTTGGCCTTCTTGGCCTTCTTGGCCGGCGACGCCGCCTTCTTCTCGGCCTTCTTCTCGGCCTTCTCCTTGGCCTCCTTGTCCTTCTTGGCCTCCGCCTTGGCCTCCTTCCTGGCCCCGCCCTCGCCGCGCGCCTTGGCCTGGATCTGCTGCCAAACTGGCTCGGCGGGCGACGTCAGCGACGAGAAGCTGGCGAGCCGGTGGCGGTCCACGCGCTCGCGCTCCTCGTTGCTGAGCGTGGGCGTTGCGGGCGCGCGCGCGCCGCTGGCCTCTTGGCGCTCGCGCTTCTTCTTGCGCAGCGCCGCGTTGCGGAAGCGCACGGGCGCCGAGCGCGGCTCGCCCCAGCCGAGCAGCATGTTGCCCTCCAGCAGCGTGTCCCGCAGAAACTTGTCCTCGAACTCGAACAGCTTGCGCTGCTCCTCGGCCAGGTCCGCCGCTTCCTCCGCCGCCTTGGCGCGCAGCAGCTCCAGCCGCGCGTCCAGCTCCTTGGGCCCTAGCACGCTCGCCATACTGGCGCAGTGAACTGCCGACTGGCTTTGGAAAATGACGCTTTCGTGAATATGGGTCAGTATCGCCTATTTTGCCTGTTACCAGTCGTCGTCGTCGTCGTCTTCCTCGACGTCCTCGACTACGACGGGGCTAGATCCGATACCATTCGAGCTTTTTACTGGGGCTGCAGGCGGGCTATGAGCAGCGTTGGCATCTACGTCTGGCGCGAACGTGACTTTCGTGGACGCTCGCTTTTTCGCCTGAAGAGATGCAGTCTCTTCATTTTGACTCTCGCCACCGCTCTCATTGTCAGCTATCGTAGGCGCACTGCTTGTTGATTTCTCTTTGCGTCGACGCTTTGATGAGAGCATGGTGACGAATCGAGAAGTCGCGGCTGATGCCGATGGGTTTTCAGTAGACGCACTTTCATCATCATTGTCGTTTTTGCTGCTGGAGTTCTTCTGCGCTAGTTGACCCCATTGCCAGCGACCAAGCCCTGTTGCCTCTGGTTCGGCATTTCGGTCTTCGGCATTGGTGTTCCGACCTGACATGATACTCGCAGCGGTCGAATTCACGGGCGGGTGGCGGTGTACAACCTGCCGTTGGGACAAATAGGACAGCTCGCTCGAAGTGTGGCGCACGTTGTCCTGCTGCAACAAGGGAGGGTCCGCTGGCGACTCTTCTTCATTGGCATCTTCTGTCGCGGGTTCTTCTTCAAGATCCAGCTCACGAGCTGCATTGAATTGTTGGACAGCAGTGTCGTATGTACTGCCGGCAGGCAACTTGCCAACAAATACGCGCTGAAGATTGTTAGGCATGATGTTCAGGTAGCTCTCGCCCCGAGTCGACACCGGAGTGAAGACGGATACGTTGCGAAGCAGAATTGCAACCCCCTCTGTCAAAGCTGGGCCGATCTGCTCGACAATCTCGCGATGAAAGTAGCCCTCGATTTCTCCTGTCGGGTCCTGAAAGTGTACGTGGTTAGCTAGTTATCGCCCTCAAGTGCTTGCAATCTCGCTCACTAAAGACATACATGGAATACTGCAACGATTTCTTCATCTACATAGCGCGTAGACTTGATCAGGAGGAGCAGCTAGTGATTGTTGAGGTGAGCATGTGAGAAATCGAATGCTTACAACAAAATGGGTAGTTCACCACCTGCGGAGCTTTCGGCGGCGCTTTGTCGTCCTCGAGGATATGAAGAAGCGGGTACTTGAGTCGACTGACTTTGATGCCACCTGCTCACTCACGATTTCAACACAACACAGTCCATCATCATCGTTTCGGCAGTACAGTTAGAGAGCAAGCTGACAGAGCACCTACCGTACATGCTTCCTGGCGAGGTCGCCATGCCCAGGAAGCTGCACATGTCGACCCATGGCCCGTCATCGAACACCGTGGAGACAGCCACCGAGTACCTATCCGAGTTGCCGCTCGCAAAGTCGCTAAAGTGCTCGCTCTCCATCCTGGTCAATGGGGTTAGTGCCCCTGTGTAAAGCTACATCCACAGCACTTCCAAGCAGCACTAACTGGTCCGCCTGCTTCTTCATGACGTCCTGCAGGGGCCCGGGCACGCGCCGCACCCACTTGAGGATGCTCTGCTGCGACTCAAAGTCTGCTCCACGCCCGCCCCACTCAGCCCCAGCACTTTCCCTCTCCGTCTGCCAATTGACGCCCCGCACCGCCGTCATCTCGGTGGCTGCGCGCCTTCCTCGGCGTCCGCTTGGCCTCGCACGTCTCACCACCGCCCGACTCAGCGTCGTGGCCCGCGTGATCGCTCCCGCTCGGCGTGTCGTCGGCCTCCACGTCGCTCCAGTCGTCGTCCGCGTCCGCCATCTCGACCGACGCCTTGGTGGTCAATGAGTGCAACTGTATACTGATGTATACCAGCGGTTTGTGACTCTTCACATGGCTCCATTTTCGAGGTCGACGCTATGGGGACGACGGCGTCGAGTCCAGCGCCGCTGCACGCGACGTTCGAGCGCATGAGCAGCTGTGCGTAGGCTTTTGCCTCGTGCTGCAGATCATCTTTCGCATTTGAAAACTGAATGGCTTGGCGATTTTCCAGGGGACTTGAAGGATGCGAGGCGGCTGCTTCAAGACTACAAGGACAAGGATTTGGACTTTGCACTCGATTCACAGGTCCTCGGAGAGCTTGTTCGTGACAAGGAGTGGGCAGAAGACATTATCGATGCCTTTGGCAGCGCGAACGGAATGTACGAGTGTCAGTTTGGTTCAAAGCAGTGGCTTTGCTTGTCGACGAAACTCACTCGCTGGGTTTTGCAGAGTCAATGCGTTGGCTTTCATCGGTGGAGCTTGTCTGGTCAGCACCGGTGCTGCCGTAGAGAAGGCGTCTCGTAAGGCGATTCCTGGCGATTTTCATCGTGTCGAGCTGTCTTCTCTAACTGTTCCGAATTTTCTTGTTACAGTTGTGTTCGATTCGATGGACTTTGACAGCACAGAAGAGATCTCCATGGATGAGATGGTAAGCGACAATGGTTTGGCATCATGCCTTGTAATTGAACTTAGCGTTGCATTCTCCAACGCAGACGATATCCTTGCTGTGTGCCTGCCGCGGTCTATGTGTTGTGGCCGGTGTTGGCTCCGTGCCATCTGATGAAGTCCTCGAATCAATCACACTTCAGGCATACCGCGATTTCAACAAGTCTTCAGCACAGAGCATTACCAAATCTGAGTTTACTGGCTGGATTGTCACCTTTGCATCTGGACCCCGTATCTCCGATGGTGGTAGAACGAAAGAGGTCTCGCTACAGGCAGCCATGGAACAATTTGGCGTGGTTTCTGCTCCTGTCTCAAGTACTGCTGATGAAAACAATCACGAAACTTATGAGGATCACGTTGGCACGAATGTAGAGCAACCTACAGTGTTCTCCCATATCCAGGACACCCACGACGTCGAGGCTAGCGATGCCTATAGCCACGACGTGGAGCAATTTGATGCATCGGACGTTCGCCAACACCATTCCATTGCGGAAGAGACAGTCGGAGATGACTATGAGGACGAGCAATACGAATCTAGCAAAAATCACAATGATGCTCTAGCGGATGAGTACGAGCTAAAGGCTGAGGCCGTGAGTCCTGAGTTGACCATTTCAGATGCCATTGATATTGAAGACCGTCAAAACGATAGCGAGAACGAATCCGGAGCTGATCATCATGAGCAGTACCCCAGCGAATCAAACTCTCACCTAACCGTTGCTTTGGAAGATGAAGGTGTTAGTGCACTGCCGGTAGGTATTTCGGAGTCCAACTTTTCCGAGGGCGAGGTCTTCGCAGAATATGAGCCACCTACAATCAAAATTGTTGCGTCGGATGGCAATAATGGCATTGGTATCGCTGAAGCTGTTGATAAGACTCAACAAGTTGAGAGCGTGCCTTTGGCGAATGAGGAAGTGGAATCATACGATGATGCGTTTGATGGCGAAGGTGATATGTCGGCTCGGTATGACGACGATGCATATGATGCTGAGCAGCAAGAAGACGCCTACGATACCTCCAACGTTGCTGAAGAGGGGCAAGAGCATGACACTGAAGTTGTAGCTGAGAGCGGGGCCAATGCTGGCAGTCTACTACCTGAAACTAATCCCGAAGACACACAACCGAGAGTGCTCGAAGCACAAGAAGAATCAGTATCTAGCGAGGAGCATGCTGTCAATAAAGAGGAGGTCGCAACAAATGAAGAAGTTACGTCAAGCATAAATCCACTAACGAGTGAGGAGCTCGTGAGTGAAAACAATGTTCCTATGGTCGTCAGTGAAAAATCAAGATCGGACGAACAACCGGTAGGGGATGACGATCATCCAGCTAATGAAATAGCCGTAGAAAACAGTGATGGCGAGACTCCAGCGAATGAAGAGCCCGCAATAAATGACGAGCTTCCAACGACCGGAGAACCAACCTTAAATGACGAAGTTGTATCGGTTGATGCACCCGCAGTAATTGAAGAGCCTACAACAAGCAAAGACAGTTTGTCAAATGACGAGTCTGTTCAGAGCGAAGGACTTGCTGCAAGGGAAGAGCTTGTAACGGAGGAACAATTCGCAGGGAGCGAAGAGCCCGCAATGAGCGGAGATTTTGTGCCAAGTGCGGAATCTGAACCTACTGATGAGCCCATAGAAACTGTTGATCCTACCACGCCTGTAGACGAGTTGAGCCCCAGATATGACAATGAGGAGGAAGAGAAGCAAGTCATTCATTCAGATGAAGTCTCGCCTGAAGGCACGCCTACCACGGTCGACGTCAATGCGTTCGACACCTACGACTACGAGGACGCGGAGTTTGACTCCAGCAGCGGTCTCCCTCCCCCAGAGCCAACTTCTGAAGAATTGTTTGGAGAAGAGTCACCAACACAGCCAGACGAGCTGGTTTCGTCTCTTGATGATATCCCATCGAAGTAAAGCGAAAGGAGAAATAAATGTTGCACGTTTATCAGAATGAGCACAATCTATGAATCGCCACGCATCGGTAGGTTTTCGTTGCGTGTTCGTTCATGTGCTACTAACTAGGCGTTCACTGATCGTCCTCATTTCCACTGCTGTCATCATCGCCATCATCGTCGTCATCGTCGCTTGAAACAACAGAGTCGATGTCCATCCGCTCGCTCCCAGCATCTTCGGCAAGAGAGGCAGAACCTACATCCTCCACTTCTTCCCGACCGGACTCCTGTTGACCCATAAGAGCATAAGGAGGGCGACGGAGGCATCGCCGCTTGTTAAACCACCGTCTCAGCTGCGTGATGTTGACATCAACCTTTTGCTTCTCATCACGTAGCGGCGGCGAGTTGAGCTTTTCCAAATAGCCCTCCATGTCGGTCTGCGTTGGCTTGTACGTCTGTTGAAACCATGCCTCTAAGGCTTGCACCTGGTCCATTGAAAACTTCATCGGTCGCAGAACCTTGGCCTTTTCTTTTCCGCGTGGGGGTTTGGCTGGCTTTGGTGCCTTCTTCGTAGCAGGTTTCTTACCGCCTTTTGCGACTGGTGACGTTGCATTTGGTTCCTGTTTGAGCTGTTTCTGCGGGCGGTTTTCATCATCCACGTCTTCAGCTGCTGCTCCTTCTGTGATTATTGGCGCTGCCACCTCTTCGGGAAGCGGGCCGTCATCAACAGCCGAGTCGTCCAGAATGACGCGTTGGCTCATGCCAAGACTCTCGAGTAGCGCGATCGTTGACTTTCGCAGCAGAGTTGGCTTCTTGTACACTTTCAAGATTGTCTTCAGGTCGGCAACAATTCCCGTTTGGATTCGTGTCTCTGGTGTGACTGTCATAGCTCGCAGAATATCAACCACTTGCTGTAGCGCATTCGTGTTTGTGGCCGTTCGAGGCAACACGACCAGGCTTCGCAGGCGGTTTTGAAGAACTTGCACCTCGATCCGACTGCTTGGCTTGACCACCACAGCGTCGTCCAAGTCTGACTCCTGAGTGCGTACACGCTTGTGCCGGGCTGCTGCGTTAGCATTCCCGTTTCCGTTCTGAGTGGTCTTGTCCGTCCCCGATGGAGCACCATTGGAGGCGGCAATGTACCCCTGCATCTTGCTTGGGCGTGTGAATGAGTGCACCATCGAATCGTATGAGGAGCTCTCGTTCCGAACGCGATCGAGCTCCTTCACGAGTTCGTTCGGGTCAATCGACAAGCGCAAGTGCTCGATGCGCTGCTCAATGCGGAGGTTAATCTCCTCTTCCGCCGCAACAGGGTCGCGGCCAGCCTCGATCGCGAGCTTGACGTAGCGCATGCGTTCGCGATGTCGTCGCCGCTTGAACCAATCACGCACATGGGCAATTGTGAGCCCGCCAACCTGAAACGGGTTGGCGTAAGGGCGGTAGTTGAGAATCGTGCGCATCAGCGTCAACTCGTCCATGAGCGGGCGCGGGTACGAGTAATACCACTCCTGCAGCTTCTTGACTTGGATCGGCAAGTACAAGCGGCCGAAAGCCGACGACGAGTGGCCGCCTTCCTGAGCGATGGCTGCAGCGGTGGCGGCAGCTGCGCTCGCTTGAATGGCCGACGACAGCGAATCGAGCGCTCCTTCTTGCAGGGTCACCTTGGAGATCAGGTTGGCTTCGCCTTGCATGCTGGTGGCCTGGATCATCTCTGCCAGCTCCCGGAGGCGCTCCATGGACGCCTCGATCTTGTACAGGACGCGGTCCGTCTGGTCCTCCGTCGGTTCGTCGACAACGGGGGCCTTAGGTTTCTCGGGCTTCTGCGGCTCCTGGCTGTCGCCGTTGGCCTTGAGGATGTCGGGCGTGGTGGCGAGCGGCAGCATGGCCAGCGCGAACGCGCAGTGGCAGCCGGCGTCCTGCCCGCGCTTGGCGCCCGCGCGCTTGCGGGAGCTCTCCCTCGCGTCCGACAGGTTCTTGAGCTCCAGCAGCACGCTCTCGCACCCTGTAATGAGCTGGAACAGGGCGTTAGTCCGCTCCGCAGCCACCTAGAACCCAGCGTTTAGCAGCCCCACCTGCGTGGTCTTGGCCGTGATCGACTTGTTGTACGTCTTGCCGGCGTCCAGGCTCTCGCGCACGATGCGGTTGACGAGGTCGGCCGCCGGGTTCAGGTCCACGTCCTGCCAGGCCGCGTGCTCGGCCAGCTCGTCCTCCGAGTTCTCGTTGTCGCTCAGCGGCGCCTGGGCCTGCGGCGCTTCTCGGCCTTTCTCGGCGGCCGGCGGGTGGAGCAGCGCGCTGAGCTTGGCGAGGCTCCCTGGCGGCTCGGTCGGGCGCCTGTCGGGCGGCTGCTCGCAGATGAAGCCCATCTTCATGGCGCTCATGCTCGCTGCGGCTCGGGGAGCGGACGGGGGGCCTCGCGACGCCGCGAGAGGGCGCGCGCCGGTCTCTTTGTGTCTGTTTGCCGCCCCTGGCGCTCGCCACTGGCTGGCTGACTGGGGGCGATCATTATGCCCACGGGGGGTTTTCTCGCCGCCTGCGATAAAATTGACAATAAACGGCTGGGGAGGGTAACTATAACTGAAAGTAACCGTTATTAGCACGTCGCAGACAGAAGTTCCGCGCTCGAGTCGTTGACTGTTTGACTCGCCAGCATGAGCTTCGAGCTGGTCGCGGCGCTCGAGGGCCACCGCGAGCGCGCGTGGCACGTGTCCTGGCGCCACGACGGCCAGCTGCTGGCCTCGTGCAGCGGCGACCGCACTATCCGCATCTGGGCGCCGGCCACCGCGGACGATGACGGCTGGCAGTGCGTCGCGGTGCTCGAGGACGCGCAGGGCCGCACGATCCGCGCCTGCGAGTGGTGCGCTTGGCTCATTGATTGACTGGCGTGGCTACTATAGAGTGGAATATGTGGGCTTGGGGCTTAGTGGTGGCGCTGTTTGGGGTCGTGGCAGGTCGCCTGATGGGCGCTACATCGCGTCCGTGAGCTTCGACGCGACGACGGTCATCTGGGAGAAGCAGGGCGGTTCCTACGAGGTCATCTCGTCGCTCGAGGGCCACGAGAGCGAGGTCAAGAGCGTCGCCTGGAGCCCGTCTGGGGCCTACATCGCCACCTGCAGTCGTGACAAGAGCGTCTGGATCTGGGAGGCAGACCCCGACACGGACTTTGAGTGCATCTCGGTACTCCACGGACACACGCAGGACGTCAAGTTCGTCGCGTGGCATCCGACCGAGGACCTGCTCATCTCGGCCAGCTACGACGACACCGTCCGCGTCTGGGCCGAAAACGAAGGTGGGAGCGGGTTGTTGCGCTGCGTTGCAGCAACGAAAAGCAACGACTCACAGCTTTATTGGGCATTGCTTTGGTGCAATTATCAGATGACTGGTACTGCAAGGAGACACTCAATGGTGCGTTCTCATCTACTTGCTGCTCGTATGGTGCAATTGCGTTGGTGCTTACTTTCTTCTCTTTGCACATCAGGACATGAGTCAACTGTTTGGGGCGTGGCGTTAAGCCCTTCCGGGTCGATGATGGCATCGGCGTCCGATGACACGAACGTCATTGTGTGGCGATACGATCCCGACAGCAAAGAAGTTAACGCCGACGGGAGGTGAGTGAGCGCCTTTGGTTTACTAACCGGTTACATGTGCTTACCGATTGCTTTCCCGCCAGCTTGATGCAGTGGAAGCGCGCTACGACGCTTTCCGGTTTCCACGAGCGCACAATCTTCAGCATCGACTGGTCGTCTCAGAAAGACCTCATCGTGACGGGGGCCTCCGACGACGCAATCCGCGTGTTCAAGCTGCAGCAGGCGTCGGCGAACACTGCGTCACCGTCGTTCGACCTGGTGGGCAAGCTGGACAAGGCGCACTCTAACGACATCAACTGTGTGCGGTGGAGCCCCGCTGGCGTCTCAGACAACGACGGCTCGCTACTGCTCGCGTCCGCTGGCGACGACGCCGTGGTGCGAGTCTGGCGGTTCGTGCCGCCCCAGTAGTAGACTTGTTGGGCTGTAGAGCGTGGCTGGCAGGCATTGCAGCCGATTGAATACACACGAGAGCTGGGTGGAACGCTGACGTAGCAGACCCCTTCATCAGAACGCAGTCGTTCACATGACACGCGATGACACGACCTGATTTTTTCCCAAGATCCACATTTCGAAAGAATTCCCGTAACATGGTGCTCTTATAAATTTTAAGCTTGCATACTGTATGCTCGGGAGCCCAAACTACGGCACAGCAAAAGGCTCCATAACTACAACCTTTGACGTGGATCTTTTCGGCACCAACGTAGCACTTCGCCTCGCGCAAAAGGTCGGTGACCACCTCGCCGCCACCCGCGCCGCCGCCTCAGTTTACTTCCGCCACCCTCGGCATCTTCACTCCTGTTACAGCCGATGGAGGGCGACGACGGCTACAACGTTAGCACTGGAGCGCCAGTGGCGCCGCCAGTGGCGCCCGAGGGCGAGGACCCGGTGCTGTGGTCGGACGAGCTGAGCTCGGTCGACTACGCGCTGCTCGTGGGGCTGCCGCTGGGCTCGCTGCTCGCCATCCTGTTCGTGCTGCGCGTGTTGTGGCGGCCCAAGGCCGGGCCCAAGTTCCGGCTGCCCAAGCAGGTGCCGACGTACGGCACGATCCCCGCGGACGACCACGACGAGTACACGGGCTACGACTACGACGGCGACTCGAACGACCTCATCTACGCCGGGCAGGTGGCCGGCCGCTACGACACGCGCTGGACGCGCACGTTCGACTTCATCTTCCTGCTCGGCATGCTCGCGTCCGCCGGCGCGCTGGTCGTCGCCACCAGCTTGCTCAAGCCCGAGCTGTGGCGCAACGGCACCTTCTGGTTCTTCCTGCTGCCCAAGATCTTCGTCATGATGGGCGTCTCGACCCTCGGTGGCATCATCTGCCGCTTCTTCTGCATCGTCGACGAGGCCGGCTACGTCATCACGGAGCGCAGCTCGACGTTCAAGGTCAACTACACGCGCAAGCTGCAGCTGCTGGCAGCGTACCTCGTGCCGCTGCTCGTCAAGCCCGACGACGACGCATGCCAGTGCAGCGGCCCGCTGGAGCTCGCGTGGGGGGACTTCGTCACGCTCCTGTGCTTCCTGCTGCTCATCAAGCCCATCCGCGAGCGGTCGACGTTTTTCATGCTGCAGTTCAACTCGCTCGACCGGCCGGAGGACCGGCCGCACACGCTCAAGTGGATCGTGGCCGGCAACATCTTCCCGGGGCTCTTCACTCTGCTCTTCTTCCGCTGGCTCTTCTCGCGCACGACGCAGAGCGACCTCGTGTTCATCCTCGTGTTCATCACGAGCATCGGCGACGGGCTCGCCGAGCCCGTGGGCATCGCCTTCGGCCGGCACAAATACTCGACGAGCACGTGCTTCTCGCGGCGCAAGTACACGCGCAGCTTCGAGGGCAGCGCGTGCGTCTTCCTCTCGGGGCTCGTCTTCCCGGCGCTGCAGTACTTCGACTTTGCCTCGGCGCTGCAGCTCTGGGTAACCATGGCCGTGCTGCCCTTTGTCGCCGCCTACGCCGAGGCCACCTCGCCGCACACGATGGACGCGCCCGTCATCATGGCGGCTTCGGGGCTCACGCTGTACGCCGTCATCCACCTCCTGTGAGCGACCGGTTTTGGGCCGTTTTGAATGCCACCCGATTGCATGTCCACTTCAACATCGTGCCACTATGTTCGCTTCCAGTTCGCATCTCTCCAGTCTCATCCATCTCAACCGCACTTAACAACCCGATAACGCACTTTGTGCACCTGCAGCGGCAAAAGGCAGCCTTGAAGAAGCTGGCCGCTAGCTCCAGCTCCAGCTCCAGCTCCAGCTCCTGCTGCTTCTCTTCCGCGCCAGCGCAGCATGCTCCGCCCGTCGCCGCTGCCCGAGGAGCTCTGGGACGAGCCGCGCTGGTCCAGCGTGGGCGCCGACGCCGCGCGGTCCTGGACGCCCGCGACCGACGAGAAGCTCGTGACGCTCGTGACGCACGCGACGGCCAGCGGCGAGCGCTTCCCCGTCGGCGTCAACTGTGCGGTTAATTAGAGACCGCGCCTGTGGTTTGTGGACTTACAGGACTTTCGTGGAGCAGGGCTCGAGGTCGCGCGAGCCGTCGGGGCGGCGCCCGTAGAGTGCGTCAAGCGCTACGCCATGCTGCACGACGCCAGGGAGAGGTTCAGCGCGGTATCGAGAGCGCGTACGCCGTCGCATCCAGTCTACTTTGAGTTGACAAGAACCGCTCACACACATTATGGTTTGTTGTTGTTGTTTGTGGTGGTGGTGTGGCTGCAGTGGAATCGCTGCCGCGGGAGCAAGAGAGCGAGGATAAGCCTGGCCCTGACGAGGACACACAGGCCATGCCCCTGTCCGAGCTGAGCAGCGGCGAGGAGATCAGCTCGTTGGACGACTATGCAACGCCGATCGTGTCGCCCAAGCTGCTCAAGTCGGACGAGGACGACTTTGGGTACAGTTCTCCCGGGTCCCCGCTGCCCTTCGCAGTTGCCGGTGCGGCAAAGCGAGCTGTCGACGGGGTAATCGCTGCAACAACGACACCTGTCGGTAGCCCGTTTCGATGGGAACAGTTGGCAGATGACCCCAAGTATGGCGCTCCCTTGCTCAAGTCTCCACCGCGTTTGCGCCTAAACCCTCCAGGCATCCTAGAAGACGAAATTTTGAGCCGAGGCGATTTTTCATTGTCTTCGTCGCCCTTGCTGTCACCAGAAGCAGTGGTGTCGCCTCGTGGCGCCTCGGTAAGTTTAAGGTTGACAAAACCTTTCTACTTGTGCAGCCCTGCTCAAAACGTGTCGTATGCCTATATTACAGGATATTAACGCCAAGCTG
The DNA here is from genome assembly GCA_023334415.1 of Phytopythium chamaehyphon. Classification (NCBI taxonomy): domain Eukaryota; phylum Oomycota; class Peronosporomycetes; order Pythiales; family Pythiaceae; genus Phytopythium; species Phytopythium chamaehyphon. The sequence goes on along the minus strand of JAASGX010000238.1, from coordinate 11,014 downwards.
GATGCAAATTCCATCCTCACGCATGCTTTTAAGGGCATGTCGATGGCAACACCGCCTCTTGGCTCCCCTCCTGTATATTCACCTCGCTTGGGCCGAAAAATCTCAAGCTCCGGTAAGTTTGTTATTGACAACAAATCTGCTGTTTATGCTTGCGGAACACTAAAGTGTTGGTTTTCGTGGACCCTTAGATTTCCCATTCTTGATGAGGGAGGAAGAGAGTCGCAATCGAGGCCAAGAGCTTGGAGGGACTTCTGACCCACCTGTTTTGAATGATGCGTACCGAAGCACGACAAGCGCAGCTGCAGCAGAACTCCAGCGTCAGATGAACGCGCAGCTTATGCGAATGTCAGCCATGTCTTCGTTTCACGGAGATAATCCTTTTATGGGTGCGATGTGATGATATTTCAAGTGGCTCCAGTAAATAGCATCGTCCAACTAGATTGTACTGATTGCAGGCTCCGTGACCCAATCGGCGCTTGAGGACGCGTTCTTGGATATGGCTGGCTCACGGCTGGATGCCTCAAGGTTTGCACGAAAGCAAAACTTTGTTCTTGTCTCGTTTGGTGCTGACATGGAATCGGCTCTCCTCAATGCAGTGTTTTGCTGAATAATAGTCGCCTTGCGGGCGCTAGTCTGCAGGTGCGAACTGGGCTCGAGAGTCAACAGCAACGTCAGAGCCAGCAGCAGCAGCAAGAGCGAAAGTCCTCGGCATCATAATGATCGTATTTATCGCCTCTAAACCAGTCATAAGAAAATTATCGATGTGTTTGCGTTGAAGACATACGCGATCCTAATGATGCAAATTGCGGCAGCATGTCAGTGTGTATTTCATAAAGCAACACACTCACGCGTGCTGGAGGAACAGCTACAAATGTGCATGCACGCTGCATTCTCAAGGGGCCGATGGCTCAGCTCCCCGTCTATACTTTGCTGTCGGCGTTGTTGGCGCGCGCGGCCTGCTCGACCTTGTGGCGCTTGGCAGCCTCGCCCTCCTTGAACTTGGCGTACCCGTACAGGATGCCGCCAACCATGCCGAAGGTCACGTAGATGGCCGTGTCGGGCTTGAGCGCCTCTCCGAGCAGCAGCACGCCGATGAACGTAGTGGGGATCTTGTTGAGGCCGCCGACGGTCGCGTAGGTGGTGGCCGAGGTGACGGAGACGCACCAGAAGGAGGCGAGGTTGAGTCCGACGCCGACGACGCCGCTGATGAAGAGCAGGATGTTGAAGTTCATGTTGCTGAGCAGTGGGTTGGTCCAGACGGTGAAGGCCTCTCCGTTGAGCAGCATGGGTGGCGCGAGCAGCGGCAGCGAGATGAGGTTGTTGTAGAAGGCCATGCCGAACTTGGAGATCTTGAGCGAGGAGCGGGCCGTGGCGTAGCGCATGTAGAGCACGTATCCGGCCGTGGACCCGCAGTTGAGCAGCATCCAGAAGTATCCCGAGAGCGTGCTGGGCGAGGCGCGGCCGCCGACGTCGCTGTAGGACGACATGACGGCCCCCATGAGCATGACGCCGAGGCTGAGCAGCACGAGCAGGCCGACCTTCTCACCGAAGAAGTGCCACTCGCCGAAGACGATGATGATGTTGGTGACGTTCTTGAAGACCGTGACGATGTGGATGGGGAGCCCCGCGGTGGCCTGCATGCCCGTGTAGAGCATGGCGACGAAGAAGAAGGTCACGGGCGCCCACTTCTTGGCCGTCTCGACGTTGTACGGGTCGTAGGCGACCCACTTGCGCATCTTGGCGAACTCGAGCACGAGCACGGCCACGGCCGCCTGCACGGCCACCACGAAGAACTTTTCCTCGAAGCCGTAGTACTTTTTGCCCAGCAGGTACCGGTTCGTCAGCACCATCGTGTTCGACATGACGCTGTACACGACGCACGAAAGGATCGCCATGACCAGCGACCCCGCGGCCGCCTGCGGCTTGCCCTTGCCGCTCATGCTCACGCCTGGAAGGAAGGGGGGAGGCCACGTACAGGTAAAGCCAAAGTGACCAAGCAAAAGGAGCCAGGGGAAAACCGCGGATATAATTGGAATGGCTGGGGAGTCCTATGACGTCTTTAGCAGGGTATTCTGTTATACAAGTGTATCCCTTACAAAGCGCAAGTAATACTCAAATGCGAACCTGAATTTCCAATCGACATTATTAACGTGTACGGGTATACGAAATAAAACTGCCAAGCGGCATGATCCGGGTGGCACCGTCGACCTGCCGAACGGCATGGGACGTCGCTTCAAGATCGCGCGCTCATGAGGTCGCAGCTCGCGTTCAGCTGGCGCTCGGCGGCGCCAAAGCAGGCGCAATACACAGAGGAAGAAGGAGATGAAGATGGAGATGAGGTAGAAGATGCAAACCAGTACGAGGAAGCAAGCCAGACCCAGACGAGGGGGCCATACGACCGGCGGGTCAAGTTCGCGGTGCAGAACGTTCCGCCGTCGCCGCTCGTGTACCACGCGCACCGCGACGCCAGCCCTTACAGCGAGGAGCATACGATCGAACCACCCCATTCTAGATCCGCGCAGCCAGTTTCGCATGGCAATAGATCGAGACCGACGCCAACCAGTACGAGACGACAGACTTCAAATGCATCCAAGCCGTCAAACAAACCTTCACAGCGTGCGTCACAATCACTAGTTTAATAACTCTGGCACCGTGCACTAACATTGTTTTTCAACTTAGCTGCGAAGCCGAGAAAACCAAAGTCTAGGGTGAAACCAGACTGGAACGACCATCTTGCTCGCGACAGCGGATTGTTTGACGGTTCTCTTAAGAAATCATCGTTATTTCATGCACGCCCGGGGGACCGGAGGCGACAGGTCAAACTTGAGGAGGTTTATACTCTAGATAGACCTTCGGCAAAGGCCAAGTCGACTTTAAAAGCAGCTGATACCCCACATTCTCGCCAGGCAGCGCCAGTATCTACCAAGCCGCGCGAAAAACAGCGGGAGCCTCGATCGAGTGGATACATGGCTCCATCAACCTATAGATTACCCGCGAAGCCGCGCAAGGACTACGTCAAACAAAATATCGAGCAAATCACTGGTCGTCCAATTGAAGCGGCGAACAGCAAAGGCAAACGAGAAGCTCGACCAAAAAATGTTTTTGCTCGACTATACATCCCACGCGCAACCGATTCAGTCCTTAGAACTCGACCGTGGAAGAACGATGAGCTACATCGAAACCAAAATGCTAGCGCCATTTCCTTTCATGACCAAATCCATCAGCAAGCATTTTTGCCGATGCACTCTCCAACAACACCGTCACCACATCCGCCAGAAAGCGCTAACTCCATACACTCTAAAACGGAGCAAGAGGGCCAACTAGAAAACCACAGCCCAAAAAGCCAGCGAAGTGCTTTTACAAGCGAGTCAAATAGGCGTAGTAATCCAAGATCTGTAAACCAATCTCCTAAATCGGCTCGAAGCAAGTCACCTCCTGGGTGTCGAGCCAGATCTTCGCCAGATGGTAGAGGTCAACATGGCTCAAAAACGCGAGGGCAGCCAAGTTATCCTGCCAGGGTATTTGCTGTTCTAGATCGAAACGAGCAGAAACGAATCGGAGTCGACCAGATTCTTCAAGGCCTACGATTGCTCGGGTTACCTGCAACTCACAATCAGGTAATGTGGCCCTTATTCGCAAGATTTCCGAAGCTAACGTTGATAACCATTTGGGCAGATTTCCGACTATGTATATCTCATTCACGACGGTCGATGGAATACAATCGACCTCGAAGAATGGGAGATTCTAGTAGGAACGCTTGATGCTGCATCTAGGCCAGTCGAGACTCTGCAATCCCTGGCCAGATCCGAAACGCACTCCCAGCGTTCGGCATTTTCGTTGTCATCACCAAGTCAACACAGCCCACAACTTTCTTCTCCACATGGCATCTCACGATATGGAGACCATACAAACGAAAGACAACCATCCCTCTCTACTTTTGGCGGACGCGGGATATCTCCAGGTGCATCTGCTCGGGAATCGTCCCCAGGTGTGAGAACAATGGCATCCCGCCAACTCGAAACAGACGAGAACGAATCTCTTCATAATGATCCAGTTGTTCAAAGCGTTGAGGTACGACATCATTGATCGCAATTGCTCTCTGTAGTGCCTATATCTGACTGAAGCTTCTGTCCTTAGCATTACGTGGACGAAATGTGCCATCAAGCTGGTGCTACCTCTGTCCACTGGAACAGTAATTTCCCAAATAGTAACCAAGCCCACCATACCTCAAGAGCGCTTCCTGGCCACATGCTGAATCGAGCAACAGCGGTCGTGCACAAACTTAAGGTTTATTATCCGCCTGTTATACGACATCAATTGTGCAACAAAGTAGACTAACTTTCGATCATAACCAGGCGTCGCTGTTCCCACTTGTTCATCAAGCGGAAGAGGCACTGCGAGACATTCGAAAGCGCCATGGATGTAGATTGAGTGTTATCCTGTCTCCAGAAGAGTTGAAAGCTATCGCACACAACTCAGAGGCTTTATCATCTGCAATTCTGGATGATATCCTACTAGTACGTTCTTTTGTAATCGCTATCGCGCAGGTCTCATTACCCGCTGCATTCTGCTGTATTCGCTTACAAACCGCTTGTCTTGTCATGTAGGATACTGTTCAGCTACTAAATGATGAAGAAACAGCACACTCCCAAAGGCTGGTGGTAGCCCACCATGTTGATCAACTTGATGGCATCCTACTACAAATCCAACAAATTGAAGAAGCAGAGCACCAACTTCAGCGCGAACATTCGATGCCAACTTTTTTTCTTCACTCAACTCCCTTGATTGAGACAGCCGAGTCAACTACTGAGAGGCAACAACGCGAAACGAAAGGGTCCAAAGTCGAAGCAACCAAAGATCACTCCTCAATTGTTCTGCCATTGGAAGTTGTCATGAACATCAAGCTACCAAGCGATACGGACACCCGAGAGACCGAAATTTGTAAATCGTCAACGAGACTTGCTTTGAATGAAGTGCAACAAATGGCAGCACCACCAAATTTGAGGCTACACTCGGCACTTCCAGTCATCAAGACAAACGTATTGCAGGGGAAATGCCTCCAATCCATCGAAAAGCGGCGTACCAAATTTCTAAAGCATCGCCGACTCGTAGAAGCAGCATTGACAGACACTGGTATGACTCAGAGTGCAGTCATTGAAATGTAAGAGTATCCCTATTGCTTCTAATGATACTGGTGAACTCACAGTGTCTTAATGCCCCACAGTCTCGAAGAGATGATGATCTTGGACATAATCGAAGAAGCGGCATCAGAGCTTGAAGACACTGTTGGGACGATCTCCGAGACGGTAGTAGCTAACTTACTATAATTGATGGGAATGTGTAGTCTATTGTTCGGAATGCCGAAGTCGCAGCTCCGTTCTGACTGGAAAATCACTCGAGGCCGACAACCCTGTCTCTAGGGCTAAGAGCTCTGCAACACCAAGCCTTACCACTGCATCTACTATGTCACTTACTGCGTCAGTAACAAGACGTGTGACGTCCTTCTCAACCACTGACACCAGTAATGTTTGTCTAGCTGATGATTTCTCTAAACGATGCTTGCTGGAGGCTTCTCTTTTACGATTGTCGACACGGAGAGCGACGAAGTGGCGTCGAGTTTGCATCTGAATCACAATGCTTGCTTCGTGCTGAATAGATGAACGAGCGCGATGTGATTCGAAAACAAGTGCACCGCGGTCAGCAAAACTCAGTTTAGAGAGTTCGTGTGGCTGAGGCAGTGATCGATATTCGAGCCCAAAGTCGAATGGTGATAGCCAATCATGCTCTCTTAGCTCATCGACGAACACGTCTAGTGCGGTAGATAAAGCAGCTGTCCCGGTAGAATGAGAAAGAACCTGCTGAACCCAGCAATTCATTGGTAGCTCAAGCCAGTACCGAAAGGACGATTGATTGGTTTGCGAAGATGCACACCACGTCGGACGGCGGCGCGTTAAGCGCCAGTCTATCGCAGAGCGAAAGGTACCAACTCGGTGCAACTCAGCGATGGTACTTTGTGTTTCTAATCCAGGGGTCAAATAATGAACGGCGATTGATCTGATATCCCCCAACAAATTGTTAGAACTACTACCATCACAACACACCAGAACACACCGTACCTGGCATCAAATATGTGACAAATCTCACGTCGTTCTTGTTGAGAAAGACCAGCGCCAGTAATCTCCTTCAAAACCCTGTCGAATATTTTGATAGAAACACCTTTTCTCTCCGGATCGACCGCGGAGAACACATCATTGATTGAATAGCCCCGACACCACGCAAGCACATGAAGTCGATGGACAAGAGACGCGATCGCTCCTTTCCACCCTTCTGGACGTGCGAACAAAACCGGCGGAAGTGACTGCGGTTGCGTCAGGGATGGCCCAAAAGGAACAATCGGTGCATCGGTAGCAGTGATATTGTGCAGCGTTTGGAGAAATTGAGCAGTAAAGACCCGGGGTTTCGCCGCTTGTTTGAATGCTTTTTTATTGCGGGTAAGTTGTAACTCTTCTATTTCGTGAAGTATCAGGCGGGCTTGATCGACAATCTCGGGTACAGGACAATATCCCGGTGAGATTACGGCACGCAACTGTTTGTTGGCGTCAACATAATCTCCAAGACGAGCGAGAGTGACTCCGAGATTGTGGCGCGCCTTCCAGTGGTTTGGGTTAATTTGGATGCAGTGCCGATATGCCTTGGCTGCCTCTTCCAAGTGGTCAAACGTTAGATACACGGATCCAATGTTGGCATAGTTCCTGGCTAACGGAGCACCAGCAGGACCCAGCCATGCGATCTCGAGCAACAAATACAGCGCCTCGGAGAGTTTAATACGATCCCCAGTTCGTAGTAGCTGCATCGCTTCTCTCTGTGCTTTCCTCCACGTTTTAGCAGTAACGCGTTTTGGCTGGAAACGTGTAGCAAATCTATGCTCTTCAAGCGTTTGCAGACAGAATTTGTTTCCGGGTGTTGGAATCATAGGATTTTGGTTCGGCACTTTAGTTTCTTCTTGAATAGGCTGCAAGAAGTGGGGAGTTTTGTGCTTGAAACTAATGACCGAAGCTGGCACGGTTGCTGTAGTGTAGGCAGATGTCAACGAGCACGTTTCCTCCCCATCATTGTGCTTTCGTGAGTGCGCCACTGTGCCCTCAAAACTCCAATTGGCTTTATATGAGGTCACCAAATCATACTTTTGCTCGATGGCGAAGGGTGAGTGGGAAGACAACAGTTTCTCGAGTTCTTCGCATAGATTCCACCCAGAAGTGTACGAGCTGAAGCATTGCTGCGCAGTCGTCACAGCAACCAGCGCCCCAAGCTGAATAGCGCATTAGCTTTGTATTGTAACCGAGACCAGTTTTTCAGGGATGTAGTCACACCTGTTGCATGTTCCACTTGATGCAGCTGCTGACGGAAGCGATATCACGCAGGAACGCCACGTGTACGCGCTGGCGCAGAGCAACATGAGTGTGTCATTGGATACCGCACACGCAACACATCACTCAAAAACAATCGTACCAACTTGAAAAGGTCATGTCCGCTCGTACTGTTTGCGCGCAGCGCGCCGATCAACTCAACCACAACGCACTTCAAAAGATGATGGCCTTTGATGTATCACGTCAGCTGAGGCGATTGGGGAGAGTAATCGTACGACTTACAGTTCTCAATGGCATGCTGCTGCGCCTGCAGACTAGTCTGCCACACCCCATGCGCCTCTTGGATTGCAGCGCCGCAGGTTCTCTGTCGGTCTCGATTTCACCAGTCAGTCCTCAATTGATCCCGTCACTTCAACGTTCCCTGCAAGTGATACCCGATGGAGACTCCGCTTCAACAGGGTTTCCAGGCGTCTGCACTGATCTGTCGTCCGCCCCACTCGCTCAGCAAGTCTTGCACATAACGACCAGCCCTTAGACTTGGCTCACCGATGTGCGGGAACAGCGCTGCCATGGATGAGCTGAGCTAGCTCGTTTTCGCTCCCGAAATGATCGCGCCGGTTGGGAATCACTTTAAAGGTTCTGAGCTAATCAATTCAGAGAGGCAAAGCCAGAAAAAGGAGCCAGAACGTTCGAGAGCATCCGCATACTGAAGCCAAGTGTCAGCCTCCGACTCGTCGCCCCATTGCGACCGGAGGACGTGCGTCCATCTGTTTAGCGGCATAGGGAGGGGCAACCCCCGTCCTCTCACTTACTGTCAGTCTCCCCTTCAAGCTTCGCCCCAGTCCAAAGCTCGGCACCTGCGGGCGCCGTCCTCTACGCTCGGCGCTCGTCACCCGGCTACGTGGCCCAGCGCCGCTCGCTCCAGCGGCTTCCAGCGCTCGAGCTTAAGGCAGGAGCGCGTGCGCGGAGCTCCGCCGTCCAGGAGCGCCGTCAGTCGGCGAGCGAGGCGGTCGAGCCATGAACGACGGTGCGTTTTGAGCGGTTGGTACATGACGTTCACTCTGTCGCTGACGGTGAGCGCGGCGCGACGCGAGGCAGAGGAGCGCGAGGCGCTGGCGGCCGCCGCCGGGCGCGTCGCGAGCCTGCGCGCCAAGTTCAGCAAGGGCGCGGCCGACGCGGCGCCCGCCCCGGCCCCGCAGTTCAACCGGCGGCTCGTCAACAAGGGTAACCGCACTTTCTCCACATGTTGATCTCAGTATGCGGGCGGTGCTGACCTCGCCCTGGTGATCATGGCAGTCCGGGAGCAGAGCAGGCCGAGTCCGCCGCCTCCGCCACAGGCGAACGGCGTCGGAGCCAGCGAGAAGCCCGATTCGGTGGCCAACGGCGTGCTGCGGCGGCTGCGGGAGCGCCGAGAGGCCGAGCGCAAGGCCGAGGAGGAGGCCAAGCGCACGCGAGAGACCGTGAGCAGCTCCACGACGCTGCTCGACTCGGTCGCGCAGGAGAAGAAGCTGCGCGAGGCCGAGGAGCGCCGCGTGGCGCAGCTCGCGCGCGATGAGATGGCCAAGCGCTCGGCCTACGAGCTCGAGCACGACCACGCGTACGCGCACAGCGTCCGGCAGAAGGAGCAGGAGCGAGAGGCCGCGCGCCACGCGCAGGCCTCGCTGCGCAACTTCACGGTCGACGGCACGTCCTTCGAGGACGAGAAGCGCGAGCGGCTGCGCAAGCGAGAGGAGGAGCTGCGCCTCAAGGAGCTCGAGTCCAAGACGCTGCACGCGTCCACGTCTTACCCCGCAGAGTACGACCACGTTTACAACCACACGCAGAAGCTCCGCGAAGGAGAGCTCAAGGCCGAGCGCGACGCCAAGGAGACGCTGCGCCACTTCGCAGGAGGAAAAACATTGTTCGACGAGAAGCTCGAGCAGCGCAAGCGTGAAGAAGAGACCGAGAGGCTGCGGCTGCTGGCGGAGAAGGAGTCGATCGCAAAAAACAACTACTCGGACCCCGAGTTCGATCGGGGCTATGTGCGCGCCAAGCAGCTCGCTGAGGAGGAGAAGAAAGCCGAGGAGAAAGCGAAAGCTTCACTGCTGCAGTACTCCCAGCAGGACGTCTCGCATGAAATGGTGATGAAGAATGGTGTGATGGTACCGAAAAGCTCCGTTGAGTCGCCCCCGACTGGACCTGGTACGTCTGCTGGCATGATGGTCAACAGCTTGCATCCGCTTCGATAGCTAATTGAGTTTTGGTCACAGCAGCGACGTCGTACCCGTTTACAGACCCTGCCAGGCGAGTGAAGGCCCCAAGTGCTGCATCACTCAAAGCACTTGAGCGCTTCCAGCAACACCTTGGTATAGATCGCAATTAGCATCGCAATATGTGTGGACATAGTTGCTGATGATTGTTTTGTACAGCCGAGAATCGCGCAAATGAAGCGAAAAAAGCTGCGCGGAAAGGCTCCATGGATTCTGCCTGGAATGGATCCGTGGGGTCATCTCGTAAAGCCTCAATCGAGTCTATCGAGTCGATGCAATCAGTCCGCAAGGGCTCCATCGAAGGTACATATATTTTGAGGCATCGATATCATCTTCAGATGCTAACACAACATGTATATCACAGACTTTGATCTGGATCAGATCAAGGCGTCTGTAGACGATACCAAGCTCGACGTCAAGACAGCTGCCCAGAAGTTTGCCGAGATGGATCGAAAAGCCGGTAGGCATCTTGTGAACACTGGCTGACCAACTTCAATCCACATATGTTGATCTCATTGCATTTGTGCCCAGCCGAGAAAGCCAAGCTTTCAAAGAAGCCCCTCAAAATTAACGGCATTTCATACGACGTCAATAACCCGCGAGCACTTGCCATTCGTACGAAGGAGCAGCAGGAACGCGAAGCACGTGCTCTCTTGGAGCGGCAAAACACGATGGCTACCGTTATCCAGAAAGCCATTCGAGGAAAGCGAGCCCGCACGGGTTACACCAGAAAGCGTCAATCAGCAGAAGAGATTGCGATTCGCATCCAGGCGCAGTTCCGAAGAAGACAAGCACAAATTCGTGCACGCCACCTTCGCGAGCAGCTTTTACGTGAGCAGCAATCTGCCACAGCAATCCAGAGGCTCGCACGAGGCAGCTTGGAGCGTCGACGCTACAATGCGCGTATTACGGTTGCTCGAGCATCTGCATCGAAACTACAGTCCATTGTGCGAGGGCACCAGGCACGAAGAGCTTATATCCAACGTGTGACTGCCGCAAAACAAATCGAAGAGTATGTCACAAAGATGGTGTTAGCACACCAAGCCAGGAAACATGTAAAGCAGGTGAAGGTTGAGCACTTCGCAGCGACTGCGATTCAAAAGACATATCGTGGGCGGTCAGCACAGTTAGAATTTCAAGCTCAGAAGCGTGCCGTCGACGCTATTCAACGTGGAAGCAGGCGGTTCCTTGCAACTCAAGAGTTCCGGAGGCGTCAGAGTGCACGAAACAATCTCCTCAGCAACAAAGCAATTCTAATCCAGAGCCGCTGGCGTGGCAATGTTGCTCGCTCCGAGGTGTCTGCACTGCGTGAGCAGAAGGAGGCGCTGTCTCGTGCGCAACAGGCTCAGCTGGAGAACTCGATGGCTCGCATGATCCAGAGTCGCTGGCGTGGCAGTG
>JAASGX010000237.1:0-31936 GCA_023334415.1 Phytopythium chamaehyphon | reverse complement strand
GAACAGGATATCGCTGGCAAACGGCTAAGTCTTGAACCTAGTTCTCCCAGACCAACAAATGCCGCTTCCGATCCATTCCTGCTAGCTTTAGCGATGAATGCAGACGGAGACCAAGCTACTATATCGCCCCTAGAGGAGCAACGGGATTCAACAACTGTCTGTGTCGACCCACAAACGGATGGAACAGGTCCAACGCCAAATTCGGTTGTATTTCGTGCAAAACAGCCATTCGAAAGAAGTGATGATCATCACTTGGACGAGGCAACATCTGCTACCATTCTTGCGGACGTGACATATTCGATGCGTGAGCAACGAACGGCCAACTCGACTTCGACAACAACCTTGGCTGTGGTAGCCTCGCCCGAACATCTGACTGCTACAAGAAAGCTACCCGAGCCAACCCAAAACAGTATCCCACCACCAGTCTTCCATAGCTCAGCACGCCTCACTGACTCTGCTACGAGCAATGGACGATCACAAACTGATCAATCGACCACAGACAGACAATTGGAGGCACGAGGTGCGCCAACACTTATTGGAATGGTGCCGTCTGAGCAAGCTTCACCCCAAAATGATCTGGCTGCCGCTGCCATCCGCGGAATTCATTCCCTTCCTGGATACGAGCTGCCTCCTCGAGGGCGAGGGGGCATCGGAGTTGGAAGAGGCCAACCTCCCATGATGCCCATCTTTCGTGGACAGCCTGTGCTAGTTTCTGACAACGCGATCGGTGTAGTATTTCCAATTGGATTTCCCGGTCGAGGGCCACCTCTACGGGTTCTAATCCCACCAACAAGTCATATGGACCAGTATACCGCGATGAAAATTAAGTCGGCTCCTGCAGGTTCGGGGAAAAGTAGCTGGGATGAGAATGATGCCGATGCTGATGACGACGACGGCGACGACGACGACGACGACCTGGTTGGTGATGACGATGAAGTCGAGGACTGGGACTTGGGAACCGAAAATGACACTAGCAGTGCACGCAAAGTTACAAGAGTGGCCGCAAAGGAAGCCTCTGGCACAGCCAAAGTTGGCAACAGCTCACTATCACCACCGCCAACAAAAAAGAGTAATCGTGTTAATCATCCTGCCCACGGAAAGTTTCGACCTGCATTTGAGGCGCCAGACGACATAGAGATAGTTGACTCCGGTAGCAGTGGTAGTGAAGACAGCGATGATGACGACAATAGCGTTGACGGGAGTTCTGGCGAGGGTATTCATGATTGGCTTGACAATGAAGTGATGCCGCCCGATAAGCCAGTACCACAAGAAAAAAGTGCGACAGCATCACGTTCAACCTCCGCCAAACAAATGAGCAGCACTTCATCTCCACTAGCAAAGCCTTCCAGTGCTCAAGCACTAGGGGCTCACCCAGCAGCAATGCCTGCTGCACGACCACACCTAGCTAACGCGTTCCCGCCAGGTTTTGCTCCAATTATGATTGCTGGTAACGGGCCACAACCACCTCCGCATTTCCCACCAGGAGCTCAAATTCGTCTCTCACCAGCAAGAAGCCCTCTTGCAGCAGGACAAATTGTCGCACAAAGTCTTCAGGTATCACCTACAAAACAACCGTCCTATCGTGGAAGCATTGTGGGTAATGTTGCCCCTTCAGTCGTTCCGCTGTCTATGGTTGGTTCGATCTCCCCCGTAAAAGTAGCAGGAGGACCTGTCGTCTCACCACCGTCTCCATCTCCAGGAGTCAGTCAGACTGCAGCTATTCGAGACACCAAGATCGTCAAGAAGAAGAAAGCAGAACTCCCACAACACAATTTGCCGCACCCTGTGCCAAAGTTTGGCGATTGGCTGAATTCACGCACCATGATAAACAACTATATCATTCTTGAAGCATTGGGAGCAGGAAGCTATGCAGAAGTAAAACTTTGCAAAGAAAAACAGTCAGGAAAGCTTTTTGCGATGAAGTTTATCAGTCGAGACATCATGAAGAAAGACAAACTCGGGAAACAGAGTAAACTCGATGACATCAAGCGAGAGATTGCCATTATGAAAAAGCTACATCACCCAAACGTACTACGCTTGTATGAGGTCATGGACGATCCAAAGATGAACAAATTGTTTCTCGTACTCGAATACATGAAGAACGGCGACTTGCTTACTCATCAAAAGAAAAAGCATCCTCACGGGGCATTAGAAAGTTTTCTTGACCGCGATCTCCATTGCATCTTCCTTCAAGTCATTCTTGGTCTCGCGTATTTGCATGAACAAAAGATTGTTCACGGTGACATCAAGCCGCAAAATCTACTCGTTGGTGACAAAGATGTCGTCAAAATCGCTGATTTCGGCATTTCGCAGTCTCTGTACGGAAGCAAACAAAAGCTCCTGGACATGGCTGGCACACCAGCATTTATGTCTCCTGAAATGTGCTCAGGGGAAGAATACTCGGGACAGCTCGCAGATATCTGGGCAGTTGGAGCTACTTTCTTCATGCTAAAGTTCGGACAGCCACCATTTGTTGCCAAATCAGCGATGCAAATATTCGATAAAATTCAAAATGACCCGCTTGTGTTTCCAACGCCGATCGACCCTTCCCTAAAGCATTTGTTGACAGGGATGTTGACCAAAAATCCGTTAGAGCGAATGACACTGCTCGAAGTGATGATGCACCCTTGGGTAACAATGGACGAGAATCCCAGCCCGTCATCACTGCAATCACCTGTTCCTTTGATTTCTGTGTCGAAGGAGGAGATTGACCGTGCTGTTGGTGGGCAAGAGCGATTTGCTTTGATTGTCAATACGCGAGCCCAGATGATGAAACGGTTGCATCAGGCACGAATTGAAGTTCTCGAACGCCACCGACGTCAACAAACCTCCACATTAACTCCAAACACGGCCACTGGGGTAGAAATTAATAGCTCGTCTCTACCATCTGCATTTTCCGGCATTGTTACTGATGCAGTGTTGCACCAGCGTTCTACTCCAGCAAAGATAAGTGGACGGCCAAAGGGAAACAAAATCCTCGCGAGCGGAGGCCACGAATCATCTGAATCAGGTCGGCAAATGCTTACAAGTGAAGAGATCCATTATCGATCCCAGCTCTTTTCGAGAAAGAAACCCAGTAATAGTAAAAATACTGTGGAGCAGGCAAAAGCGTCTGGTGTATCCGACAACACGTTTATTCACTTTGATCAAGGTGCCGAGAGCGACGGCGACGAAAACTTCTCTAGCGATGATGACGATATTGCGGTGTCGCAATCTCCGCAATTATTGGACGAGCTGTTGCTCACAACTTTGTCCATGCCACCACTCTCTAAAACAAGCAGCTCAAAAGTCCATGGACAGCATTCAAACTCTTGTCACGAGTACACTTTCAGCAACAATAGTAGTTTGATGATTCTTGGGCAAAGCAGCGATGAGCAAGCCTATCACAGCGAAAATGCTGCCCTTGGAATCCACTTTGGTGTGTCGTCGCTTCAAGGCCGGCGAAACACGCAGGAAGACCGTTGGGTTGTGGTCCCGGCCCTCGCAGAGGAGTGCGAAGATGTTGCGTACGTTGGACTGTACGACGGCCACGGCGGTGAGGAATGCGCGAATATACTTCACGACCAGCTTCATTCCTGGGTCTTTAAAGATTTCAAGGAGAATGGCGAGCGCATGGGAGAGGCGCTGGAGAGCTGCTTCCTGGAGCTCGACTCGTTTGTGTGCGACTACTTGCTACAAAAAGGGGATTTGAGCGGGTCGACCGCCACCAGCATTGTTATGATGCGCAGCTCCGATCAGCGTGGCGTGTCAATGACCGTCGCCCACGTAGGCGATTGCCGACTGGTTCTGGTGCGCCGAAACGGCGAGGTTGTCAACATTACTAGCGACCATCGCCTCGACTGTGCTCCAGAGCGAGAGCGAATCATCAAGTCAGGCGGGCGGGTCGTGAACAACCGAGTGAACGGCGTGATGGCGATCACTCGCGCGTTCGGAGACCTCGAGTTCAAAGGTTTGTTGGGGCCGCGGGGCAACGACTCGTCGGCGTCATCCATGGGCATCGCTCCGATCCTGCAGCAGCAGCAAAACCCGTTCGCCAAGGACGAGGAGAAGACGCCAGCACTGCTGACCGCCCGGCCAGATGTGCACTCGGTGGCGCTGGACCCCGCGACAGACGAATGCCTCGTGCTCGCGTGCGACGGGCTCTGGGACGTCCTGACCAGCGAGGAGGCCGCCGAGATCGTCCGCGAGCGCCTGAAGCTGCACGGCAGCGTGCAGCTGGCGGCCAAGGAGCTGGCGCAGGAGGCCATCCGCCGCTACTCGAACGACAACATCACGGTGCTGCTGGCCTCGCTCGCCGCGCCTTGAAGGTGCCTTTCGAGCCGGGCATGTTTTGGCCGCCGCTTTCCAATCCACAGGCAAGAATGCTGGAGCTGGCGGAGCTGGTGGTGAACCACAAGATGTTCAACGTGCCGACGTACCTGCTGGCGCTCACGGTGGGGCTGAGCGTCGTGTACGTGGTCCTGTTCGTGCGCTTCTGCATGCACTTGCGGTCGCTGAACGTGACGTGGTGTGGCAAGAAGAAAAAACACGCGCTGCTGCTGGGCCCGCGCAACGCCAGCAAGACGTAGTTCTTCCACGCCATCCGCGACGGCGAGTACGTCGACACGGCCAGCTCCATGACGGACACCTCCTTCCGAAGCGGAAGGTGCATCCCAAGTACAACCCCACCAAGTTCGACGCCGAGCTCACGGACGCGCCCTCCTTCCGCAAGGCCGCCGAGTTCCTCTACGGCATCTTCTCGAGCAAGAAGGGCAACGACCTGGCCCCGCCCATGCTCACCGCCTGCAACAAGGCAGGTGTCTCGGGCGCTTCGAGCGCCCAGGTCGTCAGGGTCGCGCTCGAGAAGGAGCTCACGCAGCTCAAGAAGACACGCTACTCGCTCGAGACTGCCTCGGAGGGCGACGACGAGCAGGACCAGGCGCACGTGCCCGTGGGGCGCGTCATGCGCCGTCTCCTTCTCCAAGTGCAGCGTCAAGTCCGGATCCATCAATGAGCTTGTCTCCTTCATCCAGCAGCAGCACTAGGCCACTCATTATGAACATTGGTAACCCCCTGACAATGCATTAGCCCGAGTCGTTCAATGTGCTCTCTTCCAGTTCGCACAGCAGCAACCTCTGGTGCTTGGCACAAGACTGCCTCATCACAAAGCAGGGAACATGCATTGTGAAATGATGGCGAGGACAGACCTAGCTCATGCTCGCCAGAGTCAGGTAAGTTGACTTTCATGACGATCCTCTCGCAGACGGTTTTCTTGACACTATTTCCATCCAGCACTCGATAACGTACTTGGAGGGGAGCACAGCGAGCGGCATGGGCATTTGTGCGAGCTTTCGAGCGCCCACTCTGGAGCGACTATATGAGGTGGACGAGCGAGACGTGCTGGGCGATGGTGCTTTCTCCGTCGTGCTGCGTGCCGTAACTCGCTCAGATGGAGCTCCAGTCGCAGTCAAGCGCGTCGACAAACAAAAGCACGCTCTTGCAGGGCTGCGTGTCTGGGAGGAAGAAATCGCCATGCTGCGCCAGTGCGGGGAGCACAACCACGTCATCGCGCTGCGTGATGTGTTCGTCACGTCAGAGTACGTGTATATCGTCACGGAGCTGGCCGAGGGCGGCGAGCTTTTCCAGACCCTCATCAATGTAAGGCGACATCTGCTTCGAGCAAAAGTCGTGACGGGACGATAACGTAGGCGATGCTCACAGGAAGGAGCGTACTCGGAGTGGGACGCGAAGCGCTTTACCAGGCAGATCTTGCTCGCGCTAGAGTTTCTGCACAGCCGCAATATCGTCCACAGGTTTTGTTAACGCCATAATCTCTTCGGTTATTCGTGCGAAAGAGTGTCCATTCTGACAATTCTGACAGGGATATCAAGCCCGAAAATCTGTTGCTGACGTCGAAGGACTCGAAGACCGCAACCATCAAGCTCGCGGACTTTGGTATGGCTACACTCGTAAGCGTGAGTTTGCTGTTGTTGTTGCTGTTTTGGAAGTCGCTTCCTCCTAACAAATCCCTTTTTTCTGCTGCGATCGCAGAGCACAAGCTTTTTGGACACGAAGCATTTATCGTGGGCGTATTGTGCGCCAGAATTGTTGCGCGTTGTTTCACCTGAGGTGCCAACCGACCCTGTGGTTGAGCAAAATAGTCTCAAAAGCGATATATGGAGCGTGGGTATCGTGCTCTATGTGCTTCTCAGCGGCATCCACCCGTTCGATCCCGACGGACGGCAGACACGAGAGCAAATCATCGCCAACATCCAAGAAGGGACTTTTTCGATGGACGATTCGTTGTGGGACCCGATCTCATCCGAGGTAAAAGCTTTCATTGCAAAGCTGCTGAGCCGCGACCCAGAAAGCAGGCCAAGCGCAGCTGAAGCGCTCGAGAGCGAGTGGTTCGGGTCGCCGCACACTCCGCGAACGTCGCTGTCCGTGTCTGTCACGAACGGCCTGGGGCAGTACCAGCGTCTCATGCAGCGCAAGTTTCGGGTGCGTAGCAGAGTAGTCATGGGAAAGTGAGACTTATGGGCTGCTGACTTGCTGCCTCCATTCGCAGACGAGCGTGCTGGTGGCCATGGCCGCCCAAACCTTCCGCAAGAGTCTTGAGAAGTCTCGCAGCTCCAAGACGGAAAGCTCCAAAAACGAAGCTCAATCGACTGGAGCTCCTGAGGTCGAGGCGCGAGGCGCAGAAGGCGCTGCCTCTGTCTATCGTGGTGATCCATCGGCACAACTTCCGCCAGCAGCCAGCTCCCGTCACGACCGAGAATCTCCAGCAGAGCACCATGGCCACCTCCCAACCCAAACGGAGCCGCCGTCCGTCGTCGGCCGGCTCTTCCAACGCGCCGCCAGCCTTGACGCGCCTGCGTTGACGCAGGAAGCCGTGTCCGTCGACGTCAATATGACAAGTTGAAGTCTGAATACATCTGCGACTGGCTATATCTGTTGTGAAAAATGAGATACTTCTCAAATCCCTCAAAGGGATTTGAGCATCTCTTTTGAGTCAAAGGAGATGCAGCCGCTCGAGGCGCTCGCGCGCTTCCGGCGCTCGGGCGAGGCGCGCGCCGCTGCGGTGCCGTTCAGCGACGCGCAGTTCCGGCGCGGGAAGTATAAGGACGGGGCTCTGCTGCGGCTGCGCGGCGTGGTGCGCGACGTGCGAGGCCCGGAGCTCGTGGTGCTGGCGCGCGAGGCGGAGGACGGCACGGCGGCGACTGGCGAGAAAATGGCGGAGAAAATGGTCGAGCGCGTGCCGCTGGCGGTGGCGGCGCTGCGGCTGGAGGCGTGGGCCGAGGGCGGCGGCGGTGATGCGGCGGCGTCAGCTGCTGGAGGCGGCGAGGGCGCGCGGGGAGCGGCGGTGGCGCGGGGCACAGCCAAGCGCAAGAGCGAGGCCGTAAGCGAGCAGCAGCAGGAGGAGCAGGAGAATGCAGGGGAGAGCAAGAAGCCCAGGGCCGAAGGCGCGGAGGAGACGGAGGAGGAGGCGGCCGCGGTCGCAGCGCACGGCGTCAGCGTCTACGTGTACGATGGGCAGTGCCCCGGCGTAGCGCTCGACGCCTTCCGCGTCAACGAGGCCTTCGAGTTCGTCGGCGTGCTGGACCTGGCAGTGGCGGGAGCGGAGGACCGCGCTGCCGCCGACGCGCTGTCCGTGCAGCAGCTGCGGGAACTGCAGATCTCGGACTGCCTCGGCGACGTCCAGCAGAAGACGCAGCTCGGGGCCGTGCTGCACTGCTGCGACGTCATGGCTCTCGACAACATCCACCACGTGCGGCCGAACGAACCGGCCGAGTTCTTTGAACAGCTGACGAGCAGCAACGCCGCCCGCATGGGCTTATGCTCGAGCGAGTGGAAGGCCAAGGGGCAGACGGGAGAAATCGCAGCTGTTCGCTCCCAGCTGATCAACTACCTTTCCAACCCTCTTGGAGGCGACCAAGTCGCTGCCGAGTACCTGCTCTTGTGCCTGCTATCGCGCGTGTATGCTCGCCCAGATTCCTCCACGCCCCTGGGAAACCTTTCGCTCAACTTGGCGCTTGGCGAAGCGGTCAGAGGAGATGCCATCAAGAAATTTGTTGAGGAGCTGCACAGCACGCTTCGGATGGTTGTTCCAATGGTTGCAGACGTGAATCTTTCGCTTCAGAACCTCAACACGACCAGGTTTGCGCCGCACAAAAATTACGAGCAGGATGTGCTGGTTGGGGGCACGCTTCAAGTCGCGAACGGCACGGTTGTCGTCGTCGATGAAACTCAGCTCACCGCGGGCCAGTTAAACGATCGAGGCGTGAGGAATATGGACGTGCTGCAGGCCCTCGTGGGTAAAATGCTGCTGCCTTATGACTTCCAGTATTACAGCATGGACTTTCCGCAAGACGTGGCCATTGTCACAGTCTCAGAAGCCAAGAGTATCCTTCCTGTTACGGTTTCCATTCCTCTGAAGCCGGAAGCCACTTTCGAGCCTATTGCTCCGGCAACAGCCTCCATGGTGGACTGTTTCCGCCTCTTTCTAGCTGTTCTTCGCTCTATGACCGTCTCACTAGGAAACGAAGAGGCGGATATGGCCGAGAAGCACTACGTTGATCGCCGCAAGGCAAAGGAAAACGTTCAGGTAAGCTGCTTTTATCTTTGACCAGCGAGTTTCATCAAGACTGACTTTAGGATGCAAATATTCCCTACAGCCCGAAGATTTGCACAGGTGGCTGCGTGTGGCAAGATTGATGGCATTGAGTCATGGCGAAGAGCGCGTGTCTAGCTCCACATGGCGCCAAATGCTTGAGCTCGAGTCAAAGAGGGCACCTCGGTCCAAGTCTAGCTAGGTTATCAATTCGAAATCACCCGAACCTCTGTCACTTGCGACCTTTCATTCCATGAGCTCATCAAAAACTGTCTGCAACCACTGGCGACACCCTCTATCCGTTGTTCGGCGTCCACTTCTGAATGATGACGACCGAGAAATCATGCTCTGTTCATCAGAGAGTTTGTTATCGCCTTATTTGGCTTGACAAGACCAAAGAGTGCAGGAGCTCACCGTGGGCCACCAGAAGCTCTAGCTTCTTGACGCGGATGCGCATGTACTCAAGGTCGTTCTTGGGGTTGAGGTCTCTCACGACCCCGCGCGCCTTGGTCGTGAGTTCCTTCATGTACAGCGCGTATTTTTCCGCCTCGGCCACTGGCATCATGGGGTGGCGGCGCAGCACGTTGCCGCTGCGGTCGGCGATGACGTAGCCCTCGACGCCCTTGTGATTCTTGATGCGTTCGAGCGTCTCCTCCACCTCAGACATGATTGTCCGCGCGCTGGTGTTTGCTGAATGATCGGGTCGTTGCGGTCAGGCAGGCCACCAAGGTCAAAGGGTCGCGACGAGTCGAGCGTGGCTTCATCGCGATCTCTCTCTCTCTCTCTACGTTGTTATCTGACAGCTACGTCTATGAGATCTGCTCTTGGGCGGGCCTGGGCCTGGCGACGATGTAGTAGGTCGTGCCGAAGTGGAAGCGGTGCACGGTCTCGACCTGCAGCCCTGCCTGGTCGACAATGCGGAGGATGTCTCGGTTCCAGTGGCAGCCCCATTTCTGCGCGTGCAGGTCGGCGAACCTGTCGAGCACGCCCGAGAGCCACGCGTAGCTGCTGGCGCCGTGCTCGAGCAGCAGCACGCGGCCGTCGGGTCGGCATACGCGCTGCATCTCGCGCAGCGCCTGCACGGGGTCGTCCATGCTGCAGAGCCCGAAGGTGTCGACCACGGCGTCGAAGCTTGCGTCCGCGAACTCCAGCCGGCCGGCGCTCATGACGCGCAGCTCGCACTCGCGCCTCTGCTCCTTCTCCTGCTCCAGCTTGCGCTCCAGCTGCGCCAGCATGCCCGCGCTGAAGTCCGTGAGCGTCAGCCGCGCCCCCGCCGGGTACAGCGCCACGTTGCGGCCCGTGCCCGCGGCCACCTCGAGCACGCGGCCCTCGGCGCCGCGCAGCAGCCAGCGGCGCAGCAGCGAGATGCCCAGCAGCGCCTCGTCGCAGCCCACGTCCGCGTCGTAGCGCGCCGCGTTGGCGTCGAACACGCGCAGCCGCCGCGCGTCCGTCACGGCCGGCGCGTCACCCGCCTGCGCTTTCTTGGGGTCGTAGAGCGTCAGGTACGCGCCCGCGGCCGCCGCGCCGTACACGGCCGCGCCGCCCAGCACCGCCGCCGGCCACTTCCATCGTGGTGCCATCTCGAAATGCTGGGTGAAGGAGCATTCCCGCCTCCCATTGGTCATTAAGCGCCTTCCCGCCCTCCCATTGGCCAATGCACCCCCATAAGTAGTTCGCAAGATCGCTGCGAGCATGGGGAAGCGCGAGGTGGCGCTCGCGGTCGCCGCGGGGCTGGCGCTGCGGACGGCGCTGTACCTGGCGCCGGGGGCCCACGCGGCGCTGGCTGCGCGGCCGGAGCTTTCGACGCCCCTGAGCTCGCTGCGGCGCGCGCGAGAGAGCGTCTTCCTGGCCGCCGCCACGGGCGACGCGTACGCGGGCGACGTCTTCCACCAGCCGCCGCTCGTCTTCGCGCTCGCGCGCGCGCTGCTGGCGGCCCCCGCGGCGCTGCAGTTCGCGGCCAGCTGCGCGCTCTTCATGGCCGTCGACGCCGCCGTCGCGCTCGGGTTCGCCAGGCTCTGCGCGCGCTCGCAGCGCATGGAGGAGGGCCGGCGGCCGGCGCTCGCCAGCGACGAGATCTGGCTGCACAAGGTGCCAGTGTCGCCGCTCTTCAGACCGGACGCGCTGCCGGCCACGGTCGCGCTCATGTGCGAGCGCTTTTTGCTTGAAATGGACTGACAGACGGACGAACTCACGAGCCCATCGAGCAGATACCTGTGCAACCCGTACACGCTCGCGACCAGCGTGGCCATGTCGACGGTCTCGTTCACGCACCTCGCCGTCATCTACGCGCTAGTCTTTGCCGCCGAGGGTGCGTCGCTCGCGGGTGCTGACGCGCTGGAGTGTTTGGATTATTGATGCCTATGGTGGCAGGAGCCGTCGCGGCCTGCGCGCTCTGCATCGCGCTGGGCGCGTACCTGTCCGTATACCCGCTCGTGCTGCTGATTCCTGGCGTCCTGATGCTCAGCTTGGCTCAGCGGACCAAGGTACAAGGCGGTGAGAGCTGCTGCCTCAGACAAAGCTGACAATTGACTTGGTTTTTATTTACGAGCGACTAGGACGGAAAAGACGATGGAGAGAAATTCCAGGCTCCGAGTGTCGTGCTGGTGCTTAAGCTCGTAGTGGCAACATTCACCTGGCTTGGCGCGTTGATGTACTTATCGTACACGATCAGTGGGGGGTGGGGTTTTCTTGAGGTGCGGGTTTCCATATTGCAAGAATTTGGCGTGGAGGAGCTCATTCTTCTTGCGCTTTTAGAGCACGTACCTGTGGGTGGCGCGATACTCGGATTTGACGCCAAACGTCGGCATCTTCTGGTACTTTTTCATGGAGGTGTTCGACCGGTTCATCCCCTACTTCCTCTTTGTCATGCACATTCACCCGTGCATTTATGTCGTGCCGATCTTCCTTCGCATGGCGTACGTAGCTCTCTTGGGTGACTTTTTTTTGCGGACGAAATTGATCTCAATCAATATTGGAGCAGAACCCGCCCTCAAGCGTATGCATGCGTGTTGATCGGCATTTTCTCTCTATTCCAAGCCTATCCGTGCTTTGGAGACTTTAGCTTTTTCATCACTCTGATGGCACTTCACCCCAAGACGATCATGCGTATGTATCTGCTTGAGATGCATGACTGCGTTTCATTCTGACGCTCACCTGAATGTGTATCAGTGATTGAGAAGCGTTATGTCTACGCGCTGGGCCTTACAGTCGCGACCTGCATGCTTCCCATCATGTGGTTTCTGTGGCTGTTCCCGGCGTCGGGCAATGCCAATTTCTTTTACAACCAAACACTTGTGTACCAGATCTTCAACTCTCAGCTTATCAACGCGTTCGTAGGCGCTTCGATGAAGCGCGACAAGGATCTGCAGAAGTTCCGGAAATCCAAAGCATCAGAGTGAGCACTAAGATTCGGTGCATAGAGGCAATACAGCGAACAATTCAAACACAGCAAGACTGCCGATTCTTACCACATTCAGTCGCCTGATATTTTCTGTGCTCATTATCATCGCTTCGATTTGAGTATTGAAGGTAGGGGCTTGAACGGAGACCCGATTGCTCCCTCAACTAAAGAATCGGGTTTGGCTGCACTAAAGATCCGAATCGTTCCTGATGGAGGACTTGGAAACTCCCGCATATATTTGACTCGCGGAAGTGATGGTGATTCAGCCTGCACAAAATGCATCGTTACTTCAGCGTTAGGCATGCCCTAGCAACTTCTTCGTTATTGGTACTCACGTACCATTGTGTTTGTGACATCGTCGTGTTCCAGAAGCTCTGCATCTTTTAGCTCAGCTAGTTTGAAGTGATTTTGGGACTGCTTCAACGGAGGTGGTCGTCGCTCTTGCGCTGGTGTCCGCCGTAAAGAGTGCAAATGCTTCGTTGAACTGACCTATTAGCATAAAATGAAATGCGGGTAAGAGCTCAATCATCAACTTGAGTATCAAATTCACAGAACTATGTCGTGCCGAGCGTGTTGGCGCCGTTGGGCTCATTTCAGCGTTTCGTGGCTTCAACACGACACTTGGCTGGTCAATGTGGGTGCTGGTATCTTCAGGTTCTTCTGGCTTCTCAGAATGATCCAAAGTACTCTTTTTCTCGGTTGGTAGCAACTTTACAGGGATGTCCGCATGTCGATGCTTTAATTGTGGATGCGGTGACACTTTTGGTTTTGTGTCGGTAGGCTTTCCGTCGGGGCCAATCAAAGCTACACCTGCTGCTAGTGGCGTCTTTGTTGGATCCAATTCGAGGCGTGGATACATATTGAATGAGCCTAAGCAACCTTCAAACTCTGGGCTTGGCTCGATCTGTTGTGTGAACAAATTGGTAAGCAAAGATAAACTTACAAAACATCTTCAGTTCAGTACCCACCAGTTGCGAATCAAGATTCTCCACAAGCTTCGGCTTTGATGGTGACTTCCTCACCGATACTGCAGGCAATGGAGCTTTGACAATTGGACTTCTTGGGTTTTCAGTTGTTGAGGCATTACCAACAACTACTTCAGAAATGGTAGGCGCTAAAGGCGCTGCAATTTTTATACGAGGCTGCACATTCGCCTTTTTGCTCAAGTCTTTGCTGATTTCTCCACGAGCCTTTCTTCCAATAAGGTAGCAATTTTCTCCCACGAGAACCTCTCCAGCAGTTCCCAAAATGACAATGTCAGATGAGATCCCGCGATAGTCTTCGCTACGATACGTGGCGTCGGCATCACCTTCAGCAACTCCTCCAAGCGCAGGAGAAGACGCAACTGCACTTAGAGAACTAACGTTGAACCCAGATATTGGTTTTGATAACGACGACAGTTGAGCCGTTTTGGCTGGAGTCTTTACTCGAGAACCTCCTATCCTGCTGTGACCTCTTGAAGCCGAAATCCTCGACATTTCTTCACTATCTAGTGAAATGGTTGGGTCCTCTAAAGACCGTAGTTTTAGAGGAGTCTCAGCTTTTCGTTGTATCTGCTGCGTGAGTCTTCTTCTTTCTTCCCGAGTTGTTAAGTCCCGCTCGATTTCGCCACGTCGTATACCTTCACGAGCATCAACTGGTCTTCTTGATGTGTTCCCGGCCAATGAAACGGAAACACCGTGATTGCTATCCCACGTATGCATGCTCAATGCGTTCAATGGCGTGTGTGCTCCATCATTCCACGGCATGATCTGAAAAGGAGCCGATGCATCTAGTATCGAGCGAGTGAGCTTGGCAAGCTTGGTTGCAAAGAGTGCACTACGCATTGAGAGACTAGGTGCTCTCGTCGAGCCACCAAACCGTGATGCTGCTCTCGATGGAGCTCTCGACGTTGGCCCACCATAAGCTGCTCCATTTAGAGAATATTTCTTGTGTTTCGACTTTTTTGGTGCTCGCTTAGCAACATGGCGATCGAATGGAACGGGCGTAGGTTCTTGATCCTTTGAAAATCTAACGTGTGGTGCATCGTGAACATTTTTCGTGGTCAAAAAAATTGACGGGAGCAGAGCTTCGAATAGCCCTGCTACCGCACAGGCAAACTTGATAATACAGATCTGTTACTCCAAATCTGAGCACTAGGCATTGAGAGCACGACTTACTGTGGCATCGACAACTTCAGGAGGAATATAGTCATCGATTTCAATGCCCAAGTCAAGTACAGGGGCTATCACTTGCTGTTGCATGGAAATCAAATTAGCAATAGCCGGCAGAGATTATGCAGTGTTGTACGGAACGTACTACAAGGAACTCCATGTCCTCATCTTGGTCGTTGTTGCATTCATCACCACCTAACGTTTCATCGGCAAGACTGGGCTCGAAAGACATGAAGGGCTAATGATCCATCTGCCGCGGTCACTCGCTTCAAATGTTGACAGCGGTGACCAAAGATAGCAAACTTTTGATATTTTGGATGCGGGTGCCACAATAGCGCCACGGTGAGTATTGTGCGACAGAAATTGTATCTCCCTTCCTGCCACGCGATGCTCCATCTGGCTCATCACCAACACAAGTCGAAGCAACAAACAAAAACTCTACACTCGCCCTTTTTTCTTTTTGTTTTCTTGTAATCTCGAGCTCTCCTCCTCCACGTCTCCATGCTTGTCTGTTGCCTAACAAGCCGAGCGCACCAAATGTGCTCAGCCATCACAATCAGTGGGCACCCTTGTCACTCACGAAGTAGTTGCCCCGCGTCCCAGCTAGCGTTGTCTAATTACTGCGCCGCCTGCGCCTGCCGCGCGTTACGGATGATCTGAAGCAGCGAGCCAACGTTCTTCTTGTACTGCTGGAGCTTGGCGTCCACCTCGGCCCACTGCGCGGCGCCAAATCCGCGCTGGAGGCCGCGCGAGATGACCACGGTGCGGCGCAGCTGGTCGATCTTGGCGGCCACGACGCCCGCCGTGATGGCGCGCACGACCCACTGCTCGACGGCGTCCTCGGCCACGTCGAGCTTCTTGGCGACCGTGGCGTACGGGATCTCGTCAAAGCCGGCGGGCAGCGACGCGAGCGTGAACAGGCGCATGGCCGTGGCGAGCTCGGCCTCGTCGAGACCGTTGGCCTTGAGCACGGCGGCGTTGGCCTTGCTGAATGCGGCGTACTCGGCGAGCGCCTTGGTGGAAACGATCTCGAGCAGCTCGAAGAGCTTGCCGTTGGTCTTGCAGGGCTTGAGCGTGGCGGCGACCACGGGGTTGGCGAGCAGGTCGACGCGCGCGAGGAAGCTGGCGACGGGTTGTTTGAGCACGAGCTTGACGGCGCGGGCCGCGACGTCCTTGCCGGCCTCGAGCTGCTTGGCGTCCTCGACGCCCGCGAAGGTGGCGAGGTACTTTTCCAGGAAGGCGAGCACCTTGGGGCTGGCCGCGTCCTCGGTGGCGGCGGCGTCGGCGATGGCGAGGAAGAGCTGGCGGCGCTGTGCGGGCGCCAGCTGTCCGCCGATGAGCGCCTCGGCCGAGTCATAGTACCCGCTGACGAGCGCGGCGTTGCCCGATGCGCTGGCGAGGCGCACGACGGCGAGCAGCGCGTCGAAGCGCAGCGCCGGCAGCTTCTCGGCCTTGTTGAACACGTTGGCGGCGCTGTCGACATGCGAGAGAGCGCTCGTCAGTCTCGTCTCCTCCGTTAATTATCCGCAGCGGTTGCTCACGCGCGCAGGCGCAGCACGGCCTTGTCGCTGGGCGCGTCGGCGGCGCTCGCGGCCGCCAGCAGCGCGCGCAGCGGCGCCTCGGGGTTGGAAGTCTCGAGCGCCGCGTCCACCAGGAGCGCGAGCGCCGCCTCGGCGTCCGTCTCGGCGTCCAGCGCCAGCAGCGCGGCGGCCCGCGAGGCGACGGCGGCCGGCGTGGCCTCGCGGTCGGCGCCGGCGCTGGCGTCGAGCGAGAGCCCCAGCAGCTGGTTGGCGTAGGCGGCGAGCAGCGGGGCGGCCATGGCGACAGGCGGGGAAATGGAGATAAGCGCAGCGCAGCCACCGGTGGAGACCTACTATATTTCATCATTCCTTCAAAACGAATATATTTTACATTTTGGGGTACAGGCAAGCATTGCAAACAAGGTACAGTACTGCGGTTCCATAGCTGACATGGCTACACTGCAACCTGCGCGTATTTTCAGGACGCCATGGGCGACAGGCGGGGTATTTTCAGACCGCCGGGCTCGCTCCGCCGGCTGCGGCAGTTGGGCGGCGCGCGGCCATGGAGGACGAGGCGAGGGAGAGGGAGACGGTCAAGGTCGTGGTGCGCTGCCGGCCGCTGTTCGGCAAGGAGGTCGTCGAGGGCCGCAAGTCGATCGTGACCATCGACGCCGCCGGCGCGCTCATCGCCATCCGGTGCCCCGAGAACGACCAGCTCAAGTCCTTCACCTTCGACGCCGTGTACGACGAGAGCACCTCGCAGCGCCAGTTCTACGACGAGTCCGGATACCCGCTCGTCGAGTCCATCTTCGAGGGATACAATGGCACCATCTTCGCCTACGGACAGACGGGCTGCGGCAAGACGCACACCATGCAGGGCAAGGACTCGCCACCCGAGCTGCGGGGCGTCATCCCGCACTCCTTCGACCACATCTTCGACACGATCAAGGCAGACCCCAGCAGAGAGTACATGGTGCGCGCCTCCTACCTCGAAATCTACAACGAGGACATCCGAGACCTGCTCGGCGACGACTCAAAGAAAAAGCTCGACCTCAAGGAGGCCGCAGACGGAACCGTCTACGTCAAGGAGCTGACGGAAGTCGTGGTCAGCGACGTCGACTCGATGAACCGCGTCATGAACCGCGGGTTCAAAAACCGCACCATCGGCGCCACGTTGATGGTAGAAATTGCAGAAAACTTGCCAAGGCGTGTGGGGAGTACGGACTAACATAGCTGTGCGATTCAGAACGAGGGATCATCGCGCTCACATTCCATATTTACGGTCGTCGTCGAAACCAGTGAGAAAATTGATAACGAGGAGCACTTCAAAGCGGGAAAGGTAGGTCATCTGCCTCGCTCCCATTTACTACTGTACTATCAGCAAACTTACCGCTACAGCGCAGCTAAATCTCGTAGATCTAGCTGGTAGTGAGCGTCAAAGTAAAACCGGCGCGACTGGCAGCCGTCTGAAGGTAAGACTGAAATCACAGTTGAAGTGTGACCAGAATTAACAATTGTCGGCTTTGTGTTGCTAGGAAGGATGTAAAATTAATTTGAGCCTGTCTGCACTCGGAAATGTCATTTCAGCTCTCGTAGATGGCAAAGGCAAGCATATTCCGTACCGAGATTCGAAACTTACACGATTACTGCAAGACTCACTTGGCGGGAATACAAAAACCCTCATGGTGGCCGCGGTTAGTCCGGCCGACTACAACTATGACGAAACACTGTCGACATTGCGATACGCTAACCGAGCCAAGAATATCAAGAACAAACCTGTCGTCAACGAGGACCCCAAGGATGCAAAGCTCCGAGAGTACAAAGAAGAAATTGAGCGATTAAAAAAGCTGCTCGAGTCCCAATCGCGTGGCTCAGGAATGGGCTCTGCGAGTGGAATGTCGACGCCCACTCGACCGCTCTCGTCGAACAGCATTGACTCAACGCCGCGTGAGCTCAATAGTCGAGGCGACACGATCGACACAGCTGCGTTGGCAAAAGAGCGAGAGGAGATTGCCAAATATCAGCAAGAAGCTGCAGAAATGCTCGAGCAAGCAAAACAGATGATGGACGAGGCACGAGCATTGCAGGCACGACAATTGCAGCAGGAGCAAACACTGCAGGCAGCATCCGAATCGTCATCGCAGTCAGTTCCCAAGGAAATGGAAACAGTACAGCTCGATCAACCGAACGCTACGATACAGCCCACAGTCAACTCGACCACGCCTACCACAAACGATGATGGCCCAAGCTCTGGGCGTCCACGTCGACCGTCAAGTTTTGCCGGCAGTCTTCCGCCACTAGGCTCACCACTTCCTCCAAGCTTAGAACCAATCCCAAAGCGCGAGATAACAGCAATCGAACCACAATTATCGCCAGCTACTACATCACCAGATCCTCCTCCTTTAGTTTCTCCCCAGGGCTCGGCAACAATTCTAAATCGAAAGAGCAGCGCCAGTGAGATGGCAGCAAAAGCAGAAGAGGATGCAAAAATCACCAAAGCATTGTGGGACGCTGCTCAAATCGACAAACAAGCAAAGGAAATGATGGCCAAAGCCCGATCGATGATGGAAGCAGCAGAGCAGCGAGCGAAAGAAACCAAAAAGGTTAAGATCGTGAAGGAAGTTGTCGTCAAGGAGGTCATTCCTGATCACCACGTGCGCGAAAAGGAGGAGCTGCGAGAAATGAATCAATCCATTCTAGATCAGCGAGATCGTATTGGCAAAGAACTGGAACGAACTCAAGAAGCGATGGAGTCCTTTTTGCGCGAGAAAGAAGAGCTGCGTAATAAGCTCAAGAAAATTGAGAGCCACATTTTGGGCGGCTCATCAGCACGTCAAGTTGGAGAAGCACCTTCAGCTGTGGACTCGGAAATTGCGCTACTGAAACAGCAAGTAGAGTATCGGAGAACTCAACTCAAACTTAAAGAGAAAGCCAAACGTGAAGCACGACATGAAGTCGAGAGAAAAGCACTGGTAATCGAGAAACAGCAGATGGAAGAGGAGCTCAAAACTGCCCAAGAAACGGCGCAAACTGCCTTGGCCACAGCCAAGCGCAAAGAAGCAAAACACCGAGCAAAACTGGAAGCCATGCGACAAGAGGTTGTCGATCTCAACAATGAGTTTGAACGGGAGCGAGAAAATTTGCTGGACACTATTCGAGAGCAAACGAAAGAATCTCGACTTCTCGAGCAGCTCGTTGAGGTTTTCCTACCACAGAACGAACTTGTCAAAGTTTGGGAACGTGCCGTATGGAATGAGGAGCGTGAGGAATGGACCCTGCCAAAGCTGAAGCCACGTAGTGACTTTCAGAAGATTAAATTACCTTCGTTAGGATTTGGAGGTGGAGGTGGGGTTGGAATCGAGTCAGGGGGCGCTGAAGTTGTCTCTGATGACGAAAATGGGGGAGGAGGACCTGCGACGCCAACTTCTAATGGAGGAGCTAGCAGTCGAGGTTCTGTGTTAGGAAGTCGACAGCAGCAGCGACGGAATTTGATCCCCCGAGCCCCTGCATCGATGCAAAACAGTGGAGGACCTTCTAGTAAGCCGAGTTCGAGCAATGAAGGTAGTTTATCGACGACGAGAGGAATGCTCGACCCGACAGCTTCTCGGCCCACTGCAAGTATCGTGACTGCAGCTCCTCCTCGAGGCATCCTTCCGTTCGACAATACTCGACTACCGAATCCGCTGAGTTCGGGTCGCTATGAGTCCTTCAGTATGGGATCTGCGTCAGGTAGAAGTCTCAGTCCAAATGATGGAAGCCGTCCAGACCGAAGGCGTGAAGGTGATAGCGATGGCGTATCACACTTGTTATCTTCAGGTGCTCCAGGAGAGTACCAGCCACGCGATCGACTTCAGTCTCGCCAAGGGTCTCGACAGGGCTCTCGCCAAGAACGCGTTCGGCCGACTGGAACACTTTCTGGCGAAAACAGCGGTGGTTTTGATGAGTTTGATGCACTATCTGCTGTTCCGAATGGAAGTAAAGGGCATGGGGTTCGAGTCGAGGGCCAACGCCATCATCGTCACCACCGTGAGCGCCGAGAAGGTTCCCCTCAGAGCGAAGAAACCATTCTTCTTCCAACCGTGGACAATGGTAGCCCTGACAGCAAGGTTCGCTCAGGCAAACGCGAGAAGAAGAAGAAGAAGGAGCGCCGAGAAAAGCATGAGGAGGCTGCAATAAGCGATCCTGATGGAGGGAAAGAGCGCAGCTCGGGGGGAGCCACGAGTGGTGGTCAGCGGGGATCTCATCGTAGCCCACCAAACGATCAAGATGATCTATATGAGGACTGGTGAGATGGCGTTGATGGTGACCATCAGAAGGGTAGTGCTATTGAATCCTTAGCGTATTTATTGGACCCGCCACAACCGGTGTCTGCCAGCGATGACGCGTTTTACACCCCCAACAAATGTGCTTTCTACTGAGGGTCCTATAAGAACGAGGCACTGTTAGTTTCAGCGTTGACGTCGCGATCCCACAGCGTTGCCGTGCATTCACTGGCTATACAGCACAGCACACTCTTTGTCCTACACCAGTAGTTGTGCTCTCCAGCACACGGTTTCTCCCGTTCATCACCATTATTTGGGAACTCATCAATCAGGATCATGGTCGCTCGTCCATTTCAAAGCACTTCGGATTGGCCCTCCAAACCTAGCAATATATTACTTCGAAGTAGGCTGAGTAGCAATGTGATTTCGTCAGAAACGCTAAACTCTGCGTGCACGGCGCCCCAGTTTTCCAGGGCTTGTTGGCGACGAACCACCTGTGGTAGCTTGGTGGTGCCGCATCTTCTTTTGGGCCTGGAAAAATGCCAGGGAGTCAGGGTCCTGGGCCCGAATTCGATCGATTTCCATCTGATCGAACTGCTCGCCGTCGTCAAGTTTGTCATCGCGACTACACGTTGACAGCATTCCGCTACTCCCGCTCGCACTCAACCCCGAGGATGCACCAATACCCGATAGTACGCCGGCGGCGGTCAGTCTTCCACCTTCACTATCGAACCAGTCCTCGAACTCACGCACGATCCGCATACGGAGCAGTTCGACACTTCGAGTCGTGAATTCAAGCTCTGCTCGGACTTCTTTGAGGTCTCCGAAGAGAGATCGGTATTCACGTTTAGCTTCACGTTCGGCCGTCATGAGCAAAAATTCCTCTTCGTCCACGACTTCTTCGCGATCTGACATCAGCAATGAAGATTGCTGTTGATTTTTTCCTGGTGAGGTCGACGAGCTTTGCCCACGCTGGCTTCTTTTGTCTTCAAGCTTGGTACGAGCGTGATCAATTTGTGCTTTAGCACCATTTACTCTGTTAGACACTTGCTTGACACGCTGTCGGGCATCAAAAAGCTTGTCCTTCTCCTCTAGTAGATTTTGATGTAGCTTCCTCCCAGCGCCCGTCGACTTAAATATCTGGAAGGCTTCATTTTGGCGACGCAGGGCATCGGCATCCGTCGTTGCACCCGTGCCTTTCGGAGACACTCCACTGTCGGTTAATGCGAGCCCAAGATTGGTCCGACTGCTGGCATTGCTCCCACCCATAAGATTCGAGTCCCCGAGTCCACTCTCGTTTGTGCCTCGCCCTGGTGATGGACTTTTGTTATTTCTACCGCGATCTCCACTCGCACCTGACACGGTGTTAGCTGCAGTGCCAACTGAAGTCGCAGCCCCGGCTCCTTGGGATCTTCGGTTGGCATCCACGGTTGATGGTCTGGCAGCTCCCGCAACAATGCCTAGTCCAAACCCAACGGCCCCAGGTACGTCTTCCCCAACAACATCGTCAAGCATACTAGGATCCCCACCGCTAATTCCGTCACCTAGCCCATGAATATCTGTACGAGAGGCATTTGAGCTTTGCGATCGAGAGCCTGCAGACCCAGTTCTAGCAGATCCATGGCCACCATTTCCTATTGCTCCGTCGTGATGAGCACCAGCTTCCGCGTGCTTCAAAAGTATTTTGAATTGCCGAAACAGCTCGCGGATGTCGTGGAGACTTGAGAATTTGAGTGCCTCGTCCTCCTTTTCATTTGTCGTGGCATCCACATACTGGCTTACCATCTGCATTAGGCGGTGCTTCTGCTCCGGCGTATGTTCATCGTACACAACTCCCGTACGTTCGACCAGCGCATCGTGCATTGCTAGCTCCTGCTTGAGCTCTCGAATCTGCTTTTCGTATTTGCGCAGCAAAATAGCAGGGTCGGTCTCGACCACTGCAGTAATTTCATTTTGGACCCGCATCATCCTCTGCGCGAGTTTGAGTGTTGAGATCGTCTCTTCTAGATGTTTTGCCTCGCCCCAAATGCAGGCAAACATCAGCGTGTTCGAGTTCCCGCCAAGCGAGTCCTTCAGCACATTCGTGAGCTTGGTTTGTCGGTATGGAATGTGTCTTGGCTCGCTGCTACGAGCTCCGAGTGCAACGATGCATTGCTCAAGGAAGCTTAGGCTTTGATTGATATACATCGACTCTTTCTTGATGACAGCCACACCAGAGCCACTGTTGTTTCCTTGATGCTCGTCCATAAGCGTCTTTTTTAGTCGCTCACTACCTGCAAGGTCCACAAGATGGAGTTTGCTGTGGGTTACGCGCTCATTGCCACCTGCACGAGACTTCTGCGCCATATGAAGGGTGAAGATGCAATGCGATCGGTTGGACCGCTTGTTGAGTTGGTGTTCGGCGACTGTGCGCTGAAGCTCGCCCTTAAACAAACAGTCAAGTGCCTCCTGCTCATTTGCCACGTCGATCAGCGTCAGCCCTCGGACACTGGTGCCTTTGGCGTCGTCAACCACTACAAGCTCCCCTCCGGGACC
Organism: Phytopythium chamaehyphon; assembly: GCA_023334415.1. NCBI lineage: Eukaryota > Oomycota > Peronosporomycetes > Pythiales > Pythiaceae > Phytopythium > Phytopythium chamaehyphon. The sequence continues at coordinate 9,476 of JAASGX010000237.1, read as the reverse complement.
ATTCAAATCTTCCGCCAGCAGATCGTAGATCCGGTCGTTGTAGATCTCCATGTACGATACGCGAATCGTGTAGCTGAGCTCGATGCGGTTCTCCACCTCTTCAAAAACCTGAGCGATAGCTCGGGGCGCGATGCCTCTGTGTGCGTAGTTGCGAGTATCGCCAATCATCGTGAAAGACTTGCCCGCACCAGTCTGGCCGTAGGCTAAAATGGTGCCGTTCACTCCGTCGACCGTCACTCCGTGCACGATATCGCGCGCGATCGCTTCATACACGCGGTCCTGCCCAGCATTATGCAGCACCTGATGGAACTTGAACGTCCAGCAGTCCTTGCGGTTGGACGGACCCGTGGAGATTGAGCTGGCGCTGCTTTCTGCTCCGTTTTTCGTCGGCGACGAGCTCGAGCCTCCCGCGGCCCCTGTACGGACCGTGATGGTGCTGTCATCGGGGTCGATCTGGAGCTGGTGGGCAGCAAAGTTGGCCGTCGGTCGAGTCCGGATGATCACCCGAACGCCATGGCGCTTCATGTCCGCTGTCTTGAGCCCTTCAAAGCCCAGCGAGAAACAGGCGGCGACTATGAAGGAGTGCTTTGCGCAGCTATTTCAGCCGGGGTTTCGTGCAGCAGAACCAAAATACCAAGCAGCAGCTTGTTGGATGTCAAATCTTGTGAGTTCACCTGCACGCAGTGCACTAATGAGCCGAAATGCACCTGCCAATGGCATTGGTTCGATGCACGCGTCTAACGCATGCCGCCAATGTGATGGTGAAGTTGGCTCGACGAGTGGTCGTGCCTTGGCTTGGTGTGCGTCAGTGTCAAACCAGAAATGGAGTCGCGCATCATTGGGCTTCATGCCGTCGACCTGGCGCTCTGCGTCGGCTACTTGGTGTCTGTGCTCCTCGTTGGCGTCTACTTCACCCTCTCAGCTCGCCGAGAACGCAATTCCCGGACGAGTTCTTCGTCTGGCAAGGAGCATGTCGTGCTAGAAGAGTACTACCTCGGCGGTCGGCGGCTGCCTTGGTGGGCACTCGCGATCGCGGATGTGAGCTCCTACATTGACATTTCGGGGACCATGATGAACACTGCGCTCGTGTACGCACTGGGAGTGCAGGGCATGTACATCGAGTTGCGAGGTGGCCTCTGCCTCTTCCTAGCGTTCCAACTAGCGTTCACAGGCAAGCTCTCCAGGCGGTGCCCCATCAAGACTCGCGGCGAGTGGTAAGCTTGTTGTTTTGGATTGAGCCATTGGCCTGTATAACATACCTAATGATACCAACTTCACCAGGATCAAGTTTCGCTTTGGCGACCGGCGTGAAGCAGCGCTGCTTCGAGCCACAGTTGCGATCACGTCGTTGACTAGCGGGACTCTCGCAGTGACGTTTTTTGCTGTTGGCGGAGGTACTTCGTCCACGCTTCGATGCGTTTGTCTGAGGCACCAACACTTTATGTTGTTGTGACGCTTTACTTCGCAGGAAAGTTTTTCAGCGAGTTTGTCGAGCTCCCTGCGTGGTGGGGACTGCCAACTGAGTTCTGGGCGGCGGCAGTGCTCATGGGCATTGCGATACTCTACACTGTCGCGTCGGGCTACGCAGCGGTTGTGTACACAGATGTCTACCAGAGCGTCTTCATTTTCTCCTCGTTCGTTATCGTGGCGGCAATGGGGTTCTTCATCGATGTTCCCGAGCAATTCGCTGTCTTCTTGGAGCGCAAGGATGAAGGCGAAAACGCGACAGGCTTTGTCCAGTTCAACACAACCCGAAGTGCGTGGACGTCTGCGATTCCTCCAGCAGAGCTGCAACTTCCAACAGATTCCTCGTACGCCATGTACAACGCGTTTGGGACAACAATTCGATCATTCTTCGTTCTTCAAGCTGTGCGCGCTGCGTCTGGACCAGGTCGACTTGGGCTGCAAACAGTGCTGGCAACGCGCTCCGAGCGTGATGTGCGATCGCAAACTTTTCTGGCGATGGTGCTTCTCGCGCTTCGGTGGGCCTTCAGCGGAGGGGTGGCGTTGTTGGCCATCCAGTATTCGCTGGACCACGCAGGTTTCGTGGTAGATCCTGAGCGCGTCGTGCCACTAGTAATCAATAAGTTGCTACCGACCGGAGTGAAGGGATTTGTGCTAGCATCCCTGGTCGCAGCAGCCCTCACAACATTCGACTCGACAATCAACAGTGCGTCGTCGTATTGGGTTGTCGACATGTACCATACGTTCGTCAATCCAGGCGCTACAGAGCGGCAACTGCTATGGCAAGCGAGGATTTCCACCGTGTGCATTTTGCTCGCTGGGCTGCTGCTATCGCTGTACGTGACCAGCATCAACGGGATCTGGGGCTTCATCTCGATCGCGCTGGCTGGCGGCATGATGTGGCCCTTCTTCCTCTGCTGGTACTGGGCTCGGTTCAACGCGCGCGGGTGTCTCGCTGGAATTTTTGCGGGATTTTCGGTCGCGCTCTCCATCTTCATGTACGTCTTTGACGAAACTTGTTGGATGCGTATCACACAACTCTGACACTGTGAACAGCTTTGAGCCCGAGTGCGAGGAACTACGGGCGCTGCTCATGACGTCGTGCGCGTCTGGAGTTGCTTGTATTGCGTTTTGCTTGGTAACTCGCCCAACGCCTGACCGCGTTCTTCGCCGATTCTACCGAGCAGTACGACCGCCTGGAGTCTGGGGCCAAGTTCCAGCCATGTGTTTCACCCACAACACGATTCAAGCCATCACGAAGGAAAACCGAGCCGACCTGGTGAGCACAGTGCTCATTGCAATGGCCCAGCTGTCGTTGTACCTGCTGGTCGTCAGCGTCGTCGTCAAGGCGTGGACGCAGGCACTGGTGCTGCTCGCAATGCTGGGGATCACGTCACCGGCCATCTACTTGAACTGGTTCAGGAAGCTGCGGTCGCTGCCAGAAGACGCCTCCAGCGCAGCCGCTGCAAAGCTGCTCGACGTGTGCTAAATGGAGCGGTGGAATCATGAAGAGCTTGTCGTCTTCGAAAATCCAGCGTCCCTGACAAAAGATACTTTGCCGTCCGTGCCCATTATCTGTTTCCGGAGGTCTTCTCTTGAAGCTGCCCATCTTCAATTCCGTCAAACGGCTTGGCCAATCACGTCGCTGCATTTTCCTCGCCACCTGGTCGGATGGCTAATCCGACCCCAAATGTCTTCATTCGCCAACCCGCCAGCTCGAGAGCTCACCTCACCTCCAGCTCACGTCACCATGGCCCTCAAGCGCTCGGTCGCCAGAGCCGTCGTGCACCTGCGCCAGTCGGCCGAGGCCTCAGCCACAGCCGCCAGCAGGAAGGAGCCGCCGCTGCGCGAAAAGTTCACGCTGGCGCGGCTGAACGGCGGCCGCAGCCCCTTCGACGTGTCGAGCGACCGGCTGCTCAAGGCGCGCGCCAAGGTCTCCAAGCCTGCCGAGGCGCAGATGAAGGACGTTTACTCGCTCGAGTACCTGCTGGGCCGCTCGGCCGCGCAGGACAAGCCCAGGGCTGCCAACCCCTTCCAGACCGCCAGCAGCAAGCTCATGTGAGCGCCAGGATGGAAAAACGAGCTGTACATTTATATCCGAGTGAAACAATACATGCTGAAGAACCGTCGTCCATTTCAGCGTAATGTTTTTTTTTCACGCACCAAAACCCACGCTAAGCTACTTGAGCAGCGACTGCACGTGCGCGATGGTGTCCTGGAGGCTGCGCGGGTAGCCCTTAGGTTCGGCTTCAAAGTTCTGCAGGGCACGATCATCGTCAATATAGTGTCTGCTGATAGACCAGCCGGCAACGACTGCAGCCACGACGCACCTCGATCTCGTCCATCTGAGCAGCGACGCTGTCGATCGTTATGCTGTCGCGGTCAAGCACGACGCCGCGCGAGCGCTGCCACCGCGCTTGGGCGATCCAGCCACCGCCCACCTCGTACACGTTTCCGGTTCGGTCGCAGCTTTCGTGGCACAGATACCTATCAAAAGGAGCGACAGCACGATCAGCACACTCGCTCAAGACTGCTCATCTAGCGACTGGGGGCGACGACGTACGCGACGAGCGGGGCGACGCTCTCGGGCGTGAGACGGTTGGTGAGCTCGTCCTCGAGCAGCCCGTCAGTCATCTGGGACTTGGCCAGCGGCGCCACGACGTTGGCGAGTACATTGCGGCTCACGCCCTCCTTGCTGAGTGTGAACGTGAACCCCGCGATGCCGAGCTTGACGGCCGAGTAGTTGGCCTGCCCGAAGTTCCCGTACAGCCCGGAGGCAGACGCCACGTTGACGATGCGGCCGTACTGCTGCTCGCGCATGATTTCCCAGGCGGCCTTGGTGACCCTGTCGGCGTTCACGGCGTCAGTCTAGGCTTTGATGTAGGGAACGAGAGTGACGGACGCACTTCATGGTGCCCTCGAGGTGCACGCGGTAGACGGCGTCCCACTGGGCCTGCGTCATGCGCGCGAACGAGCTGTCGCGGATGATGCCCGCGTTGTTGACCAGGATGTCCACGCGGCCCCCTGCGGCGCTGTCAGGTACCCTGGCGCCTCATTCCCCATCTGCCTCCCCCACGACACGCACACTTGCTCACGGCCGCGTCCACAATGCGCGCGCCGTCCTCCACGCTGTCGTAGCTGGCGGCCGCGCCGCCGCCGCCGCCCAGTGCCGCCACCACCGCGTCGGCCGCCGCCCTGGACGGGTCGTTGACCAGCACGCGCGCGCCCAGCGAGCCCAGCAGCGCGGCGTACGCGCGCCCCAGGCCGTGGCCCGCGCCCGTCACCACCGCCACTGCTCCATGCGTGTCGTTCGTTAGCGAGCGCTACCTCAGCGGCGAGGGCAGGCAGGCGGCACCTCGGTTGTCGAAGCGCATGGCGAGCAGGCTGGAGGTCGGGGAATGACAAGAAAGTTCAACCGAAGTGTTGACGCGCGAGATGTCGCGCGAAGGTAACTAAGTATGACCCGGTGGGATTGGCGCATTTATGGGCATGAATGACGGGTAAAGGCACTTTACACGGGACAAAGCGCAGGATCCTGGCTGTCAGCAGACTGGGGCGAGCATGGAGCTGTTCGAGTGCGAGGCCGCGGTGGAGCGCGCGCGCGCGCAGCGGCGGCCGCGGCTGGTGATCGATCTCATCAACCAGGTGCGCGCTTCCTCTCTCTCGCGTCTGTCCGGGCCAAGTGTCGCGCGCTGAAGCCCGGAGCCGCCGGCAGGAGCTCGCGAGGGAGCACAAGGCGCGGGACGCGGCCGGGCCGCCGCGCAGGCTCGACTTCGTCTGCCTCGACTGCCGCGAGGACGGTGCGCTCGCTGGCTGCGTGGACGCTGCGGAAGCGGTGGAGCTGCGTATCCTTATAGCTGACGGCCGGCCACAGGGCCCGAGGGCCGCGCGCGCGCCTTCTTCTCGGCGCCGCCGCCCACGATCGTCTTCTGCGCCAACCGCCTGCACTCGGCCGGCGAGGTGGAGGAGACGCTCGTGCACGAGCTCGTGCACGCCTACGACGTACGTGCGGGCTCTACGGGGGCTCTATGACAGCTCTGTGAGGGCGGCTCGGGCTGGAGCTGACGCGAGTGGCGCGCAGTTCAGCGTGCGCAAGATGGACATCACCAAGGCCGACGTGCTCGCGTGCAGGTGGGTCTCCGCTGCTGATGGCTGCCGGCCGGCGCGTGGGGAGTGACGAGCCGCGTGCGTGCAGTGAGATCCGGTCCGCGCGCGAGTCCGAGTGCTACCAGAAGGCCCGCGTCCTGTCGACGCTGCTGCCGAACGTCGGGCTGTTCAAGCAGAGCGCTGGCTGGCTCAACGAGCGCTGCGTGCGAGAGCACGCCATCCGGTCGACCCGCGTACGCGCTTATTTCCTTGGGATTGTTTTTGATTCGTGCGTGCTGACTTTGTTTGGGTGGTTTTGCAGTCCATGTTCCCAGAGGCAGCACAGCGGGAAGTTGACAAGATGTTCGCCCAGTGCTACGCTGACAAGAGCCCCTTTGAAGGCCCTGCCGACGAGCGGGTCGATGCAGTCCACTAGAACACGAACAGTGTTCATTACTTACTTAGACTTTGGTGGTTGCATATTTTCGGCACTTGTGTTTCAGCGACCGTTGCTTGCATCGCACGTTCTCCACTTCAAGAGACAGCAGCAACACCACAAGCATGGCCAGCGGTCAGCTGCAACGCCAAGGGACGATCCGTGTCAAGGAGGCAAACGTGCGCGACCCCAAGGTGCGAGCAGACCTGTACATGCAGACGCATGGCATCAAAGAACTTTTCGAGGGGCTCGGCACGCAGCTACTGTTCCATCGTCCAGAAAATCCCCGCGCATTCATCGCACAGCACCTTGCGGAAATGCGCTCAGCAAAGCAGGCCCAATCTCACGTACACTTTTGTGAATGCTGATACGCATACGACCATGCAGAACCTAAAGGTGATAAATACTGCGTTCAGGTGCCATTTTTTGAAGAGAGCGACCTCGACGCCATGTTCTCCGCTTTTGACGTGACCGGGCGTGGATACATCACATTGCTCCAGTACGATCAAGGTTGGCATCATAGTTGCCACCGTCACGCAGGTCTAAAGAGTGTCAACTAACCAATGTGTTGATCCAGCCTTGCTCAATCTGGGTATTGAACAGCCGACCTTACGCCTGGCTGATTCCATCTCAGCCGTCGATCGAAACATGTTCATACGAAGCCTGTAAGCTCTCTTGCGCTCTCTCGTTACGTACCACCCAACGCTGACAGTTTGATGCAGAACCCAAGAGCTCAAGAACGCGTCGTCGTCGTTCATGTGACACGAATCAGTCGCAGGCTTTTCAATGACAAATCCCTTCATTACGGTTATACTTGCTACTTCGTACTAGAATTGGAGGTAGGCTGGACAAGGACAGAATGAGCGAACAAGCGATCCTTGCGCTTCGTTGCGCCGCATGTCCAGCAATTGAAGCTTTGGGCAGAACCGCGGTAGACTTTGAGACGTGAAGACATTCCATAGTGCTCGAATACCATCGTTACGGATGCTGTTCTGGCGAAGGTCGATTGTGCGTAGACCACGCAGTGAGCCACGCAGCATAGCATGCGATAACAGCCGAGCGCCCTCATCACCAATGATGTTGCCCTGGAGGAAAAGGTCCAACAGCTCTGGTAGTGCTGACTTCTCAACTGCCTCAACCAGAGATCGAAGGGCCTGAGCATCCATCAAGTTGAACCGCAGGTCAAGTGTTTGCAGCTGACCGCACGAGCCGCGCGTAAAGCAGTCAGCTAGGGCAGAAGTCCCGGGAAACTTGATCCCATTCCAGCCGAGCTGCAATGTTTTGACGCGCGGACACGCCCCAGTCAGTAGTGATCGCGCAAGTTCCTTTGCTCCCAGGTCTCCAATATTCTCGCCGCGAATCCCTTCTGCATGCTTAAATCTTTTTAGGTTGACTGTGAAAAACAATCGTTTGGTCGGCGACACCAGCGAAGGCTCTTTGGCGATACTTCCAGTGCTCGCGGATGCGCTGAGTGTCGTTACTTCGCTTTTGTTGACACGCAAAACCACAAGGTTCGATGTTTCATCCTGTTCAACTGGAACTGGCGCATTAGGTGTGTTAATAGCAGGGAGGGTTCCAAGTCGTCGACCGATCCTATCAGCAATGTCAATGCTCTGCTTCAGGTCCGTCAACTTCTGTTCTCGCTCTGCTATGTCTCGGCGAATGTTACTTTGTATCTGCATACGTTGTATTGTCAGCAATGGCAATGAAAAACATGAGCAAGTCCTGGTGGTACCTTGTCCACAGCACAAGCTTCGTCGAATGCTTTTTGTTCTGTTTGATGCTTAGCAATCCTCGCCTTTTCCTTGACACGATTATCGGTCGCGAACTCAGTAAGCAAACGGGCACGGGTGTCACTTTTGGCTAGTAAAACTTCGTAATTGCGAAGCAGCTCTCGTGACTCTTGCTCCTTCAGTTTGGTAAGCTCTCGCTGCGCTTTTCGCTTCTGTTTTCGCTCGCGCCTCCCGTCTTTCTCAGCTTGAAGTTCCTCTTGTCGCTGTCGCTCACGGCCTTCGGCAGCTATAATCGCCTCTTGCTCAGCTTGACGTCTTTGAGACACTTTCCATTCGATAGTAGGGTGCCGACGCGAATCATACACTCGTTGTTGTTCTTTGGCCAGCTTTTTGGAGATTCGCTGCAGCGGACCAAGCTTTACCCGATCATCATCGCTGTCGTCGTCACTCTCATCATCACTGTCGCTACTGTCACTTTCATAGGAAGACTCATCGTCGCTTTCGCTGTCACTTGACTCGTATTCATCCGCGTCGGTATCGTTTGGCTCAGCTTTCCTTGGCATAGCCAAATTGACTCAACTGCGAGTGGCACTTTCATCACCAACGATCCTGGTAAGAATAGCGCCTCCAGTGCTTTTTACAAGGCAAGGTCAAGAATAGTAGCGGAAACTGCTGTTTCGCGGTCGGTTATTTGAGCTATCGTCGCGGCATTCTGGCTGAAGCGACTTCAGAAGCTGCAAGAAAGGAAGCAAAACAGAATCACCATGGTCAGGCCTGTGCATGAGCGCGTCCCGTCGTCTTGCCGCGCGATCACGATCGTTCTTGGGCTCATTGCCGTCATCACCGCCGGCTCCGGAGGCATCAAGAGCTGCACATTCGGCCAGGAGAAGTACAGCTCCCAGAAACAGGTCAACTTCCTCATTGCGGTTGGCATCCTCGTCATCATCTTCCTCGGTCTAAGGATTCTGGCCTTCGATGTCAAGCGACGACGTTTGCCTAGCGTGGCGGTGCTACTTGTCTTTGATGCTGTGTTTGCACTTCTCGCTTTCTCTGCAGCAATCGCCGTTGCGGCGTCCCCAATTGGCAATGAGATTTGCTACGGCGAAATGAAAGACTTTATGGAGGAGGCCTGCGATTTCCAATGCTCGAACGTCATCGGCAGCGTCGTAGTGATGTTCCTGACATTCGTGGGTTTCCTGGTCGACGTTCTGTTTGTCGCCAGTGTCATCCCAGTGAGGTCGTCGGGGGCGCCAGCTGAAGACTTCACGTTTGGCGAAAAAGTGGGTACGCCTCGCGCTGCAAAGGCCCAGGCCAACACTTCGTCGTCTCCGAGCGCCTCGGTCTAGCCGATGCACGGAGCACAACCGGTCTCCATGCCCAGGGTAGTTGCAACATAATGAGCTGGAAATACAGGATGGCCATCTTCATCACCTGGCCAGCTTTTGCAGTTTGCCTCCTCCCTCAATGCTGATGGCGCTTGCGTGCCAGTGGTAGCCCTGTGACAGCAGGCTCAACGCACGTGCTGCTCCTGCCAGCTCGCAGATGTGCTGAGGGAGCCCTTTCGGCCTTCGCATCCATACCAGAGCTCGCTCAAGCGCTCTCGTAGCTTTGCTCGCCATTTCCAGCTCTTGCTCGGCTCCAAACCGCGCAGTCGCCAGCTCGTCGCCTGCATTTTCGCGCCGTCGTGGGCCGCGAGGGCCTGGCGAGCCAGCATGAGGCCTGCGACGCGGCTCCAGCGTCTCGCTCGCCCCAAGTTG
>JAASGX010000236.1:0-31958 GCA_023334415.1 Phytopythium chamaehyphon | reverse complement strand
GTACGACACCATGCCTAATCTAAGCTTTGCCTCCATCACCATACACTTAACTAGCTACTGCCTATTTCGCTCGTGGCTGACCTACCTATCTGATGGCAAACTAGGCAGTGAGGTATTTTAGCCACCTTTTACGAGGCCTGACTATCGCACACCGCCGTTTGATGGCGGCGTTCAGGTGGCACCACCATCATCTGCTGACGCTGGCGTCGCCGTCGTCACAGGGGTCTCTAAACGGGTGCTGGAAGTACGTTAAAAACCTCACGTCGCATCTTCAAGGTGTCGTCTTGCACCAGTGCAAGACGACAGTCGTCTAATCTGGTGTTTCGTATGGGACGGATCCATGTAGGTTTCCTTCTGCTCATACTGAGCGCAAGTCACGAGGACTACCAAGCAGCAAGCGCTTGGCCTCCTGGCGACGACGGCAACTTCTCGATTGGCTATGCCGCGTGTACGCCAAGTGTCGGCGCTTCTGGGCGCCCGCGCCTCTCGAAGGCTGAGCACGACGCCCCAGACGGCGCAGATGAACCTGTTCTCGGCCGTGAACGACGCCATGCACGTAGCCATGGAGACGGACCCGTCAGCCGTCGTTTTCGGCGAGGACGTGGCTTTCGGCGGCGTCTTCCGCTGCTCCGTCGACCTCAAGGAGCAGTTCGGGTCCGAGCGCGTCTTCAACTCGCCGCTATGCGAGCAGGTCCGTGGCCGTAACGACGCAGCACTGGAGTGGGCCGGCACTGACGAGCGCGCGACTGCCAGGGCATTGCAGGCTTCGCCATCGGATACGCGTCCACGGGCCGCACTGCCATCGCCGAGATCCAGTTCGCGGATTATATCTTCCCTGCGTTCGACCAGGTCGGTCACTGTCTGGGCTTGAAGCCAGGCAGCGCGCCGAAACCTCACCTTGCTTGCTCCAATCAGATCGTGAACGAGGCCGCCAAGTTCCGCTACCGGTCGGGCAACGAATTCAACTGCGGCAAGCTGACGTTCCGCGCGCCGTACGGAGCCGTCGGACACGGCGGACACTACCACTCGCAGTCGCCAGAAGCCTACTTTGCGCATACGCCAGGACTAAAGGTGCGCCAGGCACAGTCAAAGATGGCGGTGTGTTTCGACTGACAGGCATGTTTCCCATGCTTTCCAGGTAGTGATCCCCAGAGACCCAGTGACGGCTAAAGGGCTGCTGCTAGCGTCCATTCGGGATCCGAACCCGGTGGTATTCCTCGAGCCAAAGGCGCTCTATCGTGCATCTGTTGCCGACGTAGGTTTTATCTTCTCGCTGAGTATTGCCAGCTTCGCCATTCGCTCACGGTTGTCATGCCAAACACATAAAGGTCCCCGTGGGCGAGTTCACCATGGATCTAATGAAGGCGGATATCGTAAAGCCTGGCAGCGATGTGACTGTTGTTGGATGGGGAGCTCAGATGCGGGTCTTGGAAGAGGTGAGCTGTGCAGTGATACTACTGGCGTAAAAATATAGATTAGCTGACGTTGGTACATGTCCGATGCAGGCTTGTGCTTACGCCGAAGACCTTGGCATCAGCTGCGAGCTCATTGATCTTCAGACCATCTATCCATGGGATGTCGACACCATTGAGCACTCTGTTCGCAAGACGGGTCGGCTTATTATCAGTCACGAGGCCCCGGTGAGTAAAGCTTTGTCAATCAAACTCCAACAGTTTGTGCTGATATTCGTTCTGTTTTTTTTTCAACAGAAAACGGGAGGTTTTGCTGCTGAAATTGCATCAACCATTCAAGACCGATGCTTCCTCAGCTTGGAGGCTCCAATCCAGAGAGTATGTGGCTACGACACTCCATTCCCGCTCGTTTTCGAGAAGGTACGCCAAGATCACGTTGTGAGTTCTGGCAAATCAGTGCTAACCGCCAAACCCATTTGCTCCAGTACTACATCCCCGATGCACTCAAGAACTTTGAGGCCATCAAGAAGGCTGTGGATTATTGAGATGACTCAATCGGACTGCAGCTGGGTTACTTTCCTTTACATTGAAGAATCAATAGAGAAGCCTCGTCTTCTACCTTTGTACAGCCGTCGTGCTATCTCGTCTGCTTTAGATTTTTCGATCATTCGGCTGGGGCTGCAACAGACTCTCGTAGTATTGACAAAAGAGTTGGGTCTGGCTGAACTCTTCGAGGTAGTCCTCGTATGCGCTCTTGCGGACCTCCTTGGCCACTTCTTCTTGCAAGCGGTCGTAGAAGCTTCTTCCCTCTGGTATTCAACATTCACAAAGACCAATTGGTCACCCGAGCGCACGAGCAACCAGTGCAATGCGATCAACGCACCAGAGATTGACGCCGCAAGATCTTGACTCGAGATATCAAAACCCAGATCGCGTAGAAAGATTTCAGACTCCTGAAGTGTGAGCGTGATAATCTTATCTTCCTCGTCTGCCGAATGGACCGTGTAAGAGATCGCGTACACAGTTCAAGGGTGTACAAAAAAAAATAATAGAGACGTACCAGAAACTTCATACCATGGCTTGCCAGTTGTTCGGAGCGCTCCGAACCGCTCTTTTGCTGTCTGTAAAAGTTTGCACAGTTGGACACCGTTGGGAATTGACGTTTGGTTCAGCCGTCGTGACGTGGAGGGTGCAAAAATGCGATCGTCATCAATGTCGTAAAAACACACGTCCGGCCATTCCTCTGTGCTCTCAATCACATGGCATCCAGCTAAGAAAGGGACTGGTGAGTGCAAGAAGTCCAAGAGTCCCGAGGGAAGTAGTGGGATGTACGTTGACTACTCAGTGGTCAAAATTGTTAGTTCGTAAGGAAGCCATGCAACTAGTTGAAAAACGATGTGCGCACCTGCCACTGGAATGGAGCGATGAATAGAAGTAGCGCGGCGCATACGGCTGTAACCTTGGCTGGGCTGTCACCCATAATTACAACCTGTTTCTCTAGCAACAAATGTGCGATAATCTTGACAAAACTCTCGGGAGCGAGGAAGCGGAGCACGACACCACATGTCCACCGTTCAGAGTGGTGCTTTGGTAGCTGCACAAGCATATGAAAACATTTAGTTCTTGGGACAAAAGCGTAGCTTTTAAAAAACACATAAAAACACAGTTCTCACCTGATAGTTGATGTGAAAGTTCGGAAAACGCGTGGAGGACCAATGCCCGGGATCGTTTATCTTAAGTCGTCGTGCACAGTGAAGAATCTGTTGAAAGTAACATGAGCCACAAGTCAGCACGTAGAATTTTTTCCGTGTCTTTGCTCGTGCATACATCGATGGATGTTGCAGCAAGGTGCGGGTTGCGAGAGCTTGAGGCTGGAGGAGCACCATTCGGTGTGAGGGTCGCTGCCGAAAGCGTTGGGCGGCGAAATCGTAGGCGCATGGGCCGATCCCCTCGATCTACAAGCTCCAATGCTTCTTCGAAGCTCATGGATGCTGTGAGTTTTAAAAAAAAGTATTGATTAGCATGATGGATGAATCCGCTCTTGCGCGCGTTAGTGGAAACATACCTGTTGATAATCCATCAATAGCCTCAAGCACATCACCGACTTGAATACTGCGGTACTCGTTTGCCATTTGCACCGGGCAACGCTTGACCATAGGCTTGTCTACTATCCAAGCGTTGGCAACATTATACGATCCAATATCGTCCGTACTGTGACTTCGGCGGATATGTGGATTTGACAATCCATGGCCTCCAATTTGATCAGCACCATTGGTTTCGCTGCGAATGCTATATGGCGCGTCTTCGCTGAGAAGTGCTCGCTTGTCCAACGGTGATACGCTCAGAGCTGATGCAACGGAACCAAGGCCACTGGAAAAACTTGACGAACCACTTGGCCCTGGTCCCTGTTCTCGCTGTTGGTTTTCTTGATGAAGAATTGAGAAAGTAACACCAAGATCAATTTTCGACCGGAGGATGACCTCGTATTGATCTTCCTCGGCCAGATCTCTTCGGCTGTTGGCAGTACTAATGGTCTTGCTGTTTTGAACTTCATCGCAGAATCTTCCTTCTTGGAGCTCGTTTTCGGCAATCATCCGCAAGAACTAATGCATAAGTCAAAGCATCTGTTAGAAATTCCAAGATCATAAATCGAACAATCAACAAAGTTTCTGTCAACGAACCGAAAAATGCAGTCGGTAAAAGGGGAACTTGCTGGTGAAGCAAAAGCAAACGGGGGCCATGAGCACATTTTGAGCGGGTATACCGTTGCCGATGCTGCTAGACTCGATTGGATTCCGACTGTGCTTTCTTCCGCGTGGTGATTCTGCTTTACCGGTGTCAGAATTTCGTTTTCGCGATGGGAAGCTAGCGCGCTTCGTCATTGGTTTCCCGGGCGATCCTGGTGGAGATCGGTATGATGAGGTTGCCGGTCGTGAAGCTGGAGCTGGTCCCAATACTTTCATGACGGCCGCACAGAATCCGTAGAGCACTTCTCCTTTTGCCCCCGTCAGACGGAACGTGTATCCACTTGTCCGGAAGGGCTGTCATCAGTTGCTGTTAGCTCACAGCGATGGGGAAAGGATAGCGCGTAGTTGTTACCTCGAGTATATGCTTTTGAAGCTGATCAGCGTCAGTAGACCATCTTGATATCACAGCACCGCTGAGCTTCGCAGCTTGATCAGGCGTGCATTCAACTAGAGGCACGCCAAGAGGAAAGCAAAAGTCCGCGACGGATTCATCTGGCGTACCAGAGGGATGCTAGAACGAAAAGGTTGGTGTCAAGACTATACACTTTTATAAAACGGTTGACATACCTGTGGATACTCGAACAGGATACGAGGTCTGCAAACACGAGGGTCTACGCCATTGCCGCCGGAATCTTCGGCGCCTTTTGTTTGGATTCGTGCGACATCAGCATTCGTGACGCCGGCAACGAAGAAGTGCTCAAACACGTGCTCCTTCTTGAGGTGCATGGAAAACATGATGGACCGCGCCACATTGTGGAACCGACCCGACTGAGATTTGGTATGCCACAGGTCGCGTGAGTTGGGCTTGGCGTACAGGATGCGGTACATCAGACTCTGTGGGTGCGATGACGAAGGCGAAGTCGCCGAGGTGGGCGAGCCCGGTGACGGCAACGTCGAGTACATGAGTCCCCCTTTTCGGCGGGAGCTGAACGACCTCGATCCGCGCTTCGCCTCTAGAACCGAGCCCGTCGTGGACGACCTGTTCGAGCGCACGACCACATAGTCGCCAGTCTTATTGGCGTGGAACAGCATGGACTGGCGGTCGCGTAGGTCGAGCGCGTTCGCCTTGGACGCGGCTGCCGCTGCAGTCACTGCGTAGTCTTCCTCGTCGCTGCTGGCGCTGCTGAGGTCGTCGTTGTCGCTCGAGTCGTCGTCGAAGTCGAACGACGACAGCGTCGGGCTCAGGATGTTGCCCAAGTGGTCCACGCCGCTGCGGGGACGGTGGTCAGCTCTGCGTCCGTCACAAAGCAGCGGGGTCTCGCGTAGAGCTCACCTCCTCGCGAGCGACGGCCTCGGGGCCGCGGTCATGGCCACGGGCGCGGCCGCCTGCGCCCCCTCGGCCGCACGGCGGTCCGCGAGCACCACGAGGTCCAGCAGGTCGCGCGCGATCTTGCGCCGCCGCTGGCGCTCCACCACGTACTTTTCCTTCCAGCGCCGCGCCTCGTACTGCGCCAGCGCCAGCGCACTCTGCGGCCGCCGCGGGTCAGCTGGGGGCAGGGGCCACTGGACAGGGGCCAAAGGGAGGCAGACGCACCTCTAGCTGCTCGCACTTGTCGCCCCAGTCGCCGTCCGCCATGGCGATCGCTGCAGCGGCACCTGGGCCTTTCTTGGCGGGTTTCTTTTTGGGGCTGAGCTGAGGTGTGGATCCGAATGACTTGGACTCACTATGTGCACGCATGGATGTGCACGGCTGACAGGCAAGTTGAAGACGAGCGCAGCCTCCATTCGCTCACGACACGGACATTACATCTACATACACGCTACGCTACGCACTTCCGAGCGCCTACATCGGCTGACTTGCGCGCGCGACCGAGCCCTCCAACTCGCGGCGGCCACGCACCGAGCACTTGGAGGTGCTTGCGGCAGGCGCCGACGTCTCTGCTGTCGTCGTGGCCGTCGACGTCGAGTCGGTGGTCGAGGACGAAGCAGTCGAGTCGGCAGCCGACGAGGCCGAGGCGGTTGTGGTGGTGCTGGTCGTGGCGCCCGACGAGGTCGAGGCAGCCGACGACGCGCTCGAGGCAGCGGTCGTCGTAGCAGTGGAGGCGGCCGAGGACGCCGTCGATGCAGCAGCCGACTCGTCGTCCTCGTCGTCGCCCGAGGCCTCGTCCGCCGTCGAGTCGTCCGCCTTGTCGGCCTCCGAAGCAGCAGTGAACGTCGCGGTCGATGTCGTTGTCGACGCCGCCGGGGCGACCGTAGTGGCGGCCGGAACAGCTGTCGTCGCTGTGGCAGTGGCCGTCGAGGTTGCCGACATGTCGGAAGAATCCGTGGCCGCCGAAGCCGAGGTAGAGGACGTGGCCGTCGTCGTCGTCGTCGTCGAGGTGGAAGCGGCCGACGAGGCAGAGCTGCCGCCGCCGAGGGCCTTGAACTTAGCCGCGGCGGGGGCGATTGCCGACGTGAAGAGCGCGTCCGTGTCGAAGATGGTGTAGCCGTCGTCGGTCGTGCTAAGCGAGCCGATGCCGAACTGCCAGTACTGCATGTGGGACTTGTTGGCGTACACCTGATCGCTCCACGCCGTGTAGATACTCGACGTGAGGCTCGTCTCACCGTACTCCTCCATCACGACGGGCTTGCCCGCTGCCTCACCGGACGCGACGTGGTCCTTGATCCACTGGACGCCCCACGACTCCTTCTCGCTCGAGTCGACACCCCACGAGTCCGGGTACGCGTGGTACGTCCCGTAGTCGATGGTCGAGACAGCAATGTGCGCGTCAAAGTCGACGCCCGACGGACCCGAGTACAGGTACACGCTGCTGTCGGTGTTCATGAACCCTTCCTCGCCGACGGCCACCAGATGGTTCGAGTCGATGCTCTTGATGTAGGCCGACATTTCGGAGATCCATGACGTGATGGTTGTCGTGTTGCACGAGCTGGAGGACTCGAGCGTGCCCGAGCCCGCGCAGCGGCACTCGTTACACAGCTCCCAGGCCATGATGGTCTCGTCGTCCTGGTAGCGCGACACGAACGTCTGGACGAAGTTCTTGTACGCCGCCTTGATGGTCTCGTCCGTGTAAAAGTCGTCGTGGTAGGTGCCTCCGAGCTGCTGCACGTACACATCCATGCCGCCGTAGTCGGACCAGTTGTTGACGAACGGCACGACGAGCTTGACGCCCGCGGCCTTGGCCGCCGCGACGACCGAGTCAAAGTAGCCGAGGCCATCTGAGCCGGTGTTGATCGTGGCGTTGCCGTTGCTCCAGAGCTGGAAGTAGATGCCCGAAGCGGTCGTGGCGTCGTTGAAGCCCCAGACGCGGCACACGGTCAGGTCGTTGTCCGCCATGGTACCGAAGATGGTCGTCAGGTCCGTGTCGCTCTGCTCGGTGCCAATGTCAGACGCATGTTCAACAAGCTCCCACAGCTTCATGGCCGTTGGCTTACCCACTGCGTCATGGAGGTCCAGTAGGCGTTAGTGCCAAAGATGTAGAAGTGCTCGCCGTCGAGCTGGAAGTTCGTGCCCGACGTGGTCACGTAGCCCGCGGCCGCCTGCTGGGCCATGAGCGCCACTGAGATGGCAGCGGAGGCTCCGAACACCTTCATGCTGGCTCTGTGCTGCTGCTGCTGCGCTTTGCCAAAGTTGACTCACGAGGGAGGCGGCGGAAGCGCGAATGGCCGAGACGAGGAGCTCACCTGGCGGCGTGTCGTGTGAGTTGACGCGCACTGCGGAGGATTCGTCGGCAACAGCTGCACCGGAGCACTCGCTCGCGCGCTACAGCTGGCGAAATGCATACAAACAGCGAGTGAGACGGAGCCGTACTGTAAAAGCCAGACTGCACCAGGTGAGAACGGGCACCAAACTCGACACGCGCTCACGATGGGGCGGGCACACATCCTGCGCAAAACATTTCGACGCGCTGCAGGCAGTGTTCGGGGATCCTTGTCCGTCTTTGAAGCCGGCAATTCACCAATTGCGGCGCAATTTGCGCGGCGTGGCAATGCCGACGCAATAAAAGCCCACCGCGTTTGCAGGCGAGGGCGAAGGCGGCGGTGGGTTTGCGTTGTGCATTCGACGCAAGGCAGATCGCTGTCCCGATCCCGATCTAGCTGGCCCAATCGATAATTCGCTCTGTACAATACCGAGACTCGAGAATCTTCTTTGCATAAGGCGTAAAGGGCAAGTTCAACGGAGCGAAAGAGCTCGTTCTGTGTTGAACGCTCCGCTGGTCGGCATCCGCAGTGGATGGAAGAACTCGGGGTTCTTTTGACGGTTGTTTGCATCTACTACGTTGGGCACATGGCTACCATTCGCCAACCTGCCGCGACGGCCGACATATCAATCGGTTCTTCCACAACACGACACTTTCGACTCCTGAATCATATTGATTGGTTGGGCGACAAGGGTAACAAAGACCGTCTGAAGCAAGCACATGCGGTTCGCAGCGACACCCGGATCGAAATCATGTCTTTCATTGCTACGTGTACTATCATCGTGGCAGTTAGTGTTCATCTACCTTGACCTGTGAAAGGGGCGCGGCAGAGTTTTGCACTGCTAAATTTGCAGGTACCAAGATCGATGTACCACAAATTGTACCATTTTTCTCCCTCGTTCAAAAGCCCGCGGAAAAGCGCGCGCGGCGGTACTGAGCGAAGCTCCACGAGCACCTCGCCGCCATGAAGATCATGAAGCCCGTGGACCTGCGGCTGCTGGCGCCGCTCCCCGACGGCTACCGGCTGTGGCCCGTGGCCGACCAGTGGTCGGAGCTGCTGCCGGACCGCATCCCGCTGCGCTTCTCCATCTTCCGGTGCGCTCGCTTGAACGCAAGCGCTGCAGCGACTGTACTCACATTGGCTGCGTGGCGACAGGTACCTGGGCTTCTACGTGACCGAGACCAAGGGCGGCAAGACGGCGGTATTGCGCTCCAAGAAGCTCCCGGCGCTGGTCGTGACCATCCGCAACGACGACAAGGAGGTCTTCCGCGAGCGCGTCAAGTCGCCTTTCCGCAACGGCGTCTTCTACGTCCAGGATATCTGCCTGGCCAACGTGGGCACGCACACCGTCACGGTCGAGCCCGAGGGAAAGCTGGCGCCACTCATCGCGCCGCTCGAGCTCACCTCGCGCGTGTTCGAGTTCATGGAACTGAGCGAGTGCGACGACGGAGTGCGCGCGGGGTGCTACCAGCCGCTGCGCGAGTTCGCGCTCGGCCTACTCGAGCGCGGAGAGCAGGACCAGCTGCGCGACGACGAGTTCCGAGAGGCGTACATCAAGAAGGCGAAGCTCTCGCTGCGCAACATGGACGCGCGGGTGGGTCGGCATCAGCAGGCGCTCTTGGGGTGATTTGACACGCTAACGCTGCTGTTATTGCAGTGGTGGCTTCGCGCGTTCGTGGAACACACACTCGACCGCGAAGAGCGCCAGAAGCAGCTCCAGATTTCTGCTGTGGTACGACGCGAGCGCCTCATAGTTTGCGCTGAGATGGTCTAACGCTTCGAGTCCCGCTGCAGGCCAACTCGTGCCGCACGACACATAAGCGCAAGCAGGACCATCCCTGTACGTACTTGCTGCTGATTAAGCGT
Source organism: Phytopythium chamaehyphon (assembly GCA_023334415.1). Lineage (NCBI taxonomy): Eukaryota > Oomycota > Peronosporomycetes > Pythiales > Pythiaceae > Phytopythium > Phytopythium chamaehyphon. Next base: position 22,294 of record JAASGX010000236.1, on the reverse strand, counting down.
TGGCAATGGAGGCAGGACACTTACATCAGTTGGGTCTGGAAATTCAGCTCGAACTGGAGACAAAAGGGAGCACGCGAACCTGTTCGACCGCCGGCGGCGTGAGTGGAAGCGCGTGCGAGCAGGAGATTTGCGCATGTTTGCGAACGAGCCTCTTTACGGTAGGCTCCTTCCCCAATCCATATCGTGAGGCTGCTCATTGAACGCACTGACAGTCTCTTGGTTGCGTAGCTGGGAAAACTGTCACTGTTTACAGCACCAAGGAAATGTACCACCAGCTCAGCCAGTACGCGCAGATTTAGGGGAGCATGCTGTTGGGAGCGTCGAGCATTTTCTGTAGTGTATATGATTCTCTTTCTCGACTAACTGCAGAGACAGTCAAGCTATGCATGTGAACCAACGCCAATTCTAGATGACTGCAATTTTTTTCGTGCACACCGAGGGATCTAGTCGGTGAAGAACGGCATCGTGATGGTGAACTCGAGTGACGGTGCCAGCGGTGTCTCGGCGGGGTACTTAAACGCAATGTCAAAGTACTCACACAGTACCAGGACATATTGCGAGAGCGAGCTCTCTGCGTACGCCTCCAGCTCACGCGGGAAATAGCGTGTGCTACCCGTATTCTTCCCGTTTGCTGCCGGTGATCTTGAGCGAATGAGCTGGTCCGCAGTCATCTTGAACAACGCGTCGAGTTTGCTAGCAATCGTCAGATCGACTGACAGTTCTTCATCCCCAAGGCTATCACGGAATACTCCGTCACTCCCGCCACCGGTCCGCGGGCGACGCAACTTGGCACTCGGGTCCCACGCGATCAAACGCTTGAGCGCACCCTTTCCAATAGCAGCCTTCTTTTTTGCATCCACTGCATTCGCTCCGCCTTCGCCCCGAATCATTGCCTGGGCAATCTCGCTGAGCTGGGCGAAATAGCTGGATGGCGATGCATCGTTCGCGCTACCCTTCTCAAAGTACGGAGTCTGGGCAAGCAAAATGCGGTCTGACGCGCAAGGGAGATCTAGCCGATTAGAAATTGCGGTCTTGAAGACGATCACGTAGCAAAAGATCTTGCGAATCTGCATACATCGTCGACGTTGTTAGCATTCGCACGACGGCACAAACTACAACTTTGTGGAAACGAACCTCTTCGTTCCAGTGAAGAAAGAAACGGAAGAAATTGTCGCGGAGGAGAAGCTCTGCCACCAACCGCTTGCGAGTCGTCGTCGGGAGCAAATCTACGAACGGGGAAACACATCAATAGATGCACACCATGTTCGCGACTGGATGAAGCATACGCACCGATACAGTTATATAAACACGTCAAGACCTTCAGTAGAATCTGCACGTGTGAAGACTGAAGTGCGACGCGCATGGCTCCCAAGAAGTAGTCAGCGTCAAAAGAGCTTCCCACCAGGCGGCGATTCGGGTAGCGTCGGCGTTTTGGACTCGTCGAGCCATTGTTCGAGCCGCTCACTTCAACTCGCTCAGTACCGGAAAACGCAGCAGAAGCAGCAACTTCGAGTACACGCTGTAGGATGCCAAAGGAGTAGTTGACGCTGGCTGGGTCCGTAATATTCGTTCCCTCCAGCACACTCTGGATGAGCACGTTGAGTAGGGCCTCGTTTTTGAGCATGTTCAAAGCTCCATCGATCACAGTATCTTGCTCCCGCGGGTTCCAGTAGTCGACCCACGGATCAACAGTTTCACCACCAATGATGGACAAGATTCGGTCGACTGAAGGCACGGTCGACCCGCTCCGAGCTCGGCGCTGACACATTCGCTGAAAAACTGCAACGAACAGCCGCGACATTGAAAAGTATCCTGGAATACAATGCCACAGGGTGCGGCCATCAGGGAAGCGGTGGCTACACCACGTCGAAACATCGCTCGCAATTGCTGCGACGAACGAAACTGCGAAGAGATCGTCTCGACCAAGTGTGCGCAGTTTTTCAGTAAGCACCTCGATTCCAGCATCAATAACTTCACGCGATACACGGTAGCGGTGCAATGCTCTTCGCTGAACCTTGTCACCAACATAAAGGAGTGGTAGCGCATGGATGAATGTAAGCTCTTGTTCTTTTGTGACGTGTAGCATCATCTGACAAATACAAAGAAGCAAATTGGCACAATATTAGTTTGACGTTGCCGAATTACGAATTTTCATGGCAGCATACCTCCTGGAACGTTGCTTCCAGTGCCTCATCAACGCTCTTTGTGCCACGCTTGACCATGTTTGTCGGAATGCCTGGCGCATCCTTGCTGGCAGCCAAACGAACGGTGTTGCGCTTCTCCTTGTACGAGGAGAACGCTCCAAACACTTCCAATTGAAGATCGATCTTGCTTAGCCGATCCGGCGATGGCACGTTGTCTAAGTACAGAGTCAACAATTAATTAGTCATGCATAGGGAACATCGCAATAATCGAGCATACGCCAACCTGAAAGTGCATTCCAATCACGCCGGCACCCTCGGGGGCTTCGACAAGAGCTTCTTGGTACTTGGAACGGCCGTCGCCGGCGTCGGGGAGGCCGTGGGGCAGGTTTGCCCTCCGCCGTGGTCACACGAGGGGCTTCCTGCGCGACCTCGAGCGATTCGGTGCATGTTATTATCGCATCGAGGATAGGCGCCGTTGTCATTGGGAAGCGGAAAAACACGGACGCGAAGACGTGCACGACGAAAAATCGGTGCTCGTCCGCGAGGAACCGGGTCTTGCGCATCTTGCTGGCGCTGTAGCGCACCGACCGCTCCAGCAGCTTGTAGTAGCGTTTCGCAACTGCGCAGTGCGTGGATAGATTAGCACCATTGAAAGAGAGTGTGGATCAGGAATGACCGGTACCTTCGTCGTCCATGCGGATCTGCTGTCCGTCGAGCGGGTACCCGTCGATGAACTCGACGCGGCGGCAAATGTACGCCGCGCACTGCAGGTAGAGCGCGCGGCAGCGGTTACGCACGGGCACGAGGTCGCACATGTCCATGAGATAGTCCCTGCGCGCAGCAGCTCGTTAGATCGCATTAGCGGAGCCCATTCGGCCGACCCGGCGCACCAGAGGTCGAGCAGCGCCGCCTGGCCGGCCTGCAGCGGTAGGATCTTGGAGAAGGAGAACTGCAGCTTGATGTCCTTGGAGAGCCCGCCGGAGCCGCCGCCGGAGCCGCTGGCGGCCACTGTGGTGCCGAAGTCGAGGTAGAAGAAGAAGGGGCGGCGCAGCTGCGTCTGCAGCTCGGCCAGCGACTTCATCTTGCGGTCCACGTCCCAGCCGCCGGGCTCGGTCGACTTCCCCGCGCCCTGCGGCAGCACGGGCTTGCTGGGGCGCACGGCGCCGCTGGTCGAGATGGTCGGCCCCGTGGACAGCGGCACACTCGACACCTCGCGGTGCCGCGCCACGGCGCGCAGCTCCGTCTGCAGCGCCGCGTTGAACACCAGGCGCGCGCGCTCGGCCTGCAGCGCCGGCGAGCGGTAGAGCGCGGCGTCCGATGCCATGGCGGCCTGGAGGTCTGGAGGGCTGGAGCCCTGGGGAGCTGAAGATCTGGAGGCAGGGCGACCGCCTCTCTTGCTTCTGCCGGCGCGGCTGGGCCTTCTTCCGAGCCTGGGTGCGTTGCCGCGCGAGCGAGCGGTATACAAAGAGCAAGTGTTTGACTTGCGCTTTGTATGCGCAAGTGCGGGAGGGACCAGCACGGAGGCCCCAAGTAGAAAACCGGTATGTAGTGACCTGAAGTATCAACTGCTCAGCTTGAGCAGCTCAATGAGCTAAACTCACCTCGCGCTCGCTTCGACAAGGCTTCGATCCCTCCCTGTACTGTACACAACCACCACGAAGCCTCGAGCCCTTACATGTGTACATGCAAGCAGTTGAATCAAGCTGGCGTGCATTCTACTGTAGTGAAGTCATAAGCCGGTCCCTCACGTAGTGAAGTCATGGGCACAGCGCTTTTGCGGGTCGACCGTGGTCTGGCCGAAGGGTACTAGGTTCTTCTTGGACTGTGAATATGGCTAGCTGGGTTGAAGCGAATCCGCAATGGGCACTGCATGCTCGCTCACCTGAATCCAGATGCCATGCACGCTGCGTTCGAGTGTCGAGGATACTTCAGCTCATTGGGTACACACCAATCTTTTTCCCGATGCGACGCAATTTTGTCCAATAGAACGCGCTACATTCCCCACGTCGCCATGAATTAGCGCCTCCAGCTGACGTAAACCACACGGAATACACAGTCATACAGCCAGCAAGTGTGCAGCCCCCTCGAGAAGATCCCCCGTCATTCGCGAATCAACCGCCTAGCCCCCAAGCCAAGCCACCCACCCACAGCACAGCGAGCATGTCGAACTGGACGGAGCTGCTCGGCGACAAGATTCGCACCAAGGACGGCGTCAAGGACACGGCGTACGTGCTGGGCGGCAAGAAGGTCGTGGGCCTGTACTTCAGCGCGCACTGGTGCCCGCCGTGCCGCGGCTTCACGCCCTTCCTCTCGGCCGTGTACGAGGACATGATCGAGGAGCACCCCGAGTTCGAGCTTGTGTTTGTGTCGTCGGACCGCGACTCGGCCGCCTTCGAAGAGTATTTCGGCGAGATGCCCTTCCTGGCGCTGCCCTTCGAGAACCGCGCGCAGCAGCAGGCGCTCGGCCAGAAGTTCCAGGTCGTCGGCATCCCCATGCTCATCTTCCTCAACAGCAAGGGCGAGCTCATCACGCAGGACGGCCGCACCATCGTCGCGCAGTCCAACGGCGACGTCGAGAAGCTCTGGAGCCAGCTCGGACAGTAAGCGCGCGCGCATGCTGCGCTGGAGCCACCGCTGGTAGCAACACCGGTTCGCTCGCTTTTATATACTTTCTGTAATGCAGCGACTGCGCTAGTTTCCTTTCGCTGGCGGCGTCTACCGCCGCTGCAGCATGCGCAGCAACTTGAGTTTGGACTCGACGCTCACCCGTCGACCTACCACGTCTTTAGGTGGATTCTCCCCTTCGATGTCCTGTCGCGGCCCAGAAAACTGCGCGACCCGAGCCCCGCCACCAGCTATAATGCGACGGCTAGTACCTGACGACGGGGTAGGGAATACGCAGTGCAGCGCCTCGCTCGTGCGGAAGAACTGCTCGCGGAGCCGGGAGCGACGTTGCTGCCGCTGGAACGCGGGAGCCACGCGAGCTACGCCAGCTGCACAGGAACTCTCGAGGATCGGGAAGCGGCTCCAGTGCGCGTCTGGGTCAAGCAGCCGCGAGACTCGCGCATCCATGGCAAGCAGGACTCGCTGCATGTCATCGACGATCGAGGTTGAGGTGCTGGAAAAGCTCTGCGGGTACTGGGAGCGAAAGATTGTCTCGACATCGACGCGAATCGCCAGTAGCAGCAGGGACAGCAATGAGGTGGGTGCTTTGACAGCAGTGTATTGCTCTCGCAGCGCGGCAAATAATCGTATCGTGTCGACGAGCAAATCCCCGTGCCGGGTAGATGACGACATCGGTTGGGTCGCCAGCGTCAGAGGCAGGAACACGTCGTGGTAGAGCAACAGGACAATGCAGCGAACAAGCTCCAGCACGTTTCTGTCACGAGCAAGCGCACCCAAGAGCTGCTGAGCCGCATCAAAGCGATCGCGGGTGCTTGGCGACGTCAACCCGAGTGCTGCAAGTGGCAGCGCGGAGAAGAAGGCGCGGTGAATAGCCACCACAGTCTCATGGCGCACATCAGGCGGCTCGCTGCGCTCCAGCGCGCATTGCTGACGAGCAAGAGTGGCTTTGCGAACCAAGATCTGTGCGGCAGTCTGCTGCTCGGGACCGCTGAAGGAGCTGTCTTCCTTCAGTGGCTCGAAGTCCGCCGTAGCGGGGCTGTGGGTGGTTCGGGAGGCATTGAACGGCGGGAGGAACCGGCGCTTGATGTCTTCAAAAGACCAGCAAATTGGGCCAAAGCAGTAGAAAGACCCCGTGTCGGCCACGGGTGAGTGCTGTGGCGCCTCCAGCTGCAACGCAGTCGCCGCTTTGATAGCTGACGCGGACGTCGGCGCCACTGGAGCTGGGCCCGAGGCGAACATGTCGATGGAGAGCTCGTCCGAGAGTGCGCCGCGCGCCTTCCACGCGGCCGAGAGCTGGCAGCGCTCGAGCGGCAGGTGCTCGAGCACCATGGCGATGTTGGCCGGGCAGGCGCTCGCTCCCAGCCGCGCCAGGTACCGGATCGCGTACTCGTCCTGCAGCGCGCGCGCCAGCGATGGGGGCAGCGCAGCCGGCGGCGCGCCGCCCGCGGGCGCTCTCAGCGGTACCGTCACCCGCAGGTCGCGCACGGCGGGCGAGTCATCGGCCAGCTGGGCCTGCGCGCGCGCCATGTCGACTCGAGCGAGCAATGCTCGCGCCTTCTTCAGTTGGTGCTGTAAATAGAGGGGCTCGGGAATGGCTATTGGTCTGAGTTGTGACGAATCAACGCGTCCTGAAATATTTACGAAAGCGAACGCCCTCGATTTGAAAGTTCAAACCGCGGCGCCTTTCCGCGGCGGTCACTTGGCATCCCCCGTCACCGAGAAGACAGGCTCCGCAGCGATGGCCGTGCGCATGGGCGAGATCGCCTACGACGAGGACCCGGACGCGCTCTACCGCGGGCGGCCGCCGCGCGTGCCCCGTGTGCGCGCCATAGCGCCCACCGCGCGGCTGCTGGCGCCCACGGTCGCGTCGCTCGCGGCCGCCAGGGACAAGGCGCCGACCCGCGCGGACCGCGAGCGCGCCGAGCGCCGGGAGGAGGCGCGCCGCCGCCTGCGCCTGGCGCGCGTGGCCAAGGCCAACGGCCGCCTCACGGTGCCGCAGTCGCCCAAGTTCAGGGACCACCCGCGCGCGCGCGCCTCGGCGGGCCCGCAGCTCACCATGACGTCGCGCGAGCTCGAGGAGATCCGCGCGCTGCGCCGCCGCGTGGTGGCCGAGCGCCGCAAGACCCAGCGCTACCACGAGGCCACCACGCGCGCCTTCCCGGTCGCGGCCGCCGCACCCTCGGCCGAAAACGCCTCCTTCGCCAAGGTGAGACTGCTCGGCACTGTGTTGGAATGAAGGTGCTGGGGGACTGACCCGTGCTCTGGCGCAGGCGCTCCGCGCGTGTGGGGGGATTGGCGTGCCGGCCGTGCGCCGTGCCAAACTTACAACGCCCGTGGGCTTCAACCTGGCGATTGACCGGCGGCTGGAGGCCCGCAAGCGCCATAGTGACGCGGTGGCCCCAGACGAGGCGGAGGAGACTGACGAGAAGCCGACTAAGCGCCCTCGCTCACTGTGACAACATCTGAGCCTCTACCCACCTGAGGTTCGCCCGTAAGTTACTTTCGGTAAAGCGTTTTTGATTAGGATTATACACCAAGTTGTTGGCGCTACTCGTTTATCGTTTTGAGGCTGCGGCCATGAACTCTACCGTATCCTGGTAGCCCCGGTGTAGTTCCTGCCTTAAAAGATTATAAATCTCCCTACGGGTCCATTCAGGTCCTACCGAAGTAGGTCCTGTGGACAACCACGAAGAAGGCATCTCCGGCGGGCTCGAAAGCCCGATCACTTGAGCATGTGCTCGATCACAACGCGCGCCGCTTGTTGGCGCTCCCGAGGACGAGTCGTGAAGCCGAGCATCCCAATGCAAAACTTGGACTCGCAGACGCTTGACACTCGGCCGTCGACGCAGGAAAACTGCCAGGCTCCGGCTGGAGCGTGGCCTGCTCTTGGTCGAAGAGCTGATGCGTCGAGGTCACGACCGTCTCCTGGAGCTTGTAGGCCGGGCGGGCCCTGGGTCGTGCGCCGCCAAGTTGAGCCGCTTGGACTCCATCTTGCAAATCGCCGACTGAGCAATTAGGCAGTGGAGCTGCAAGAGCCAAAAAGCTTCTCTCAGCTTCTCTAGAGGCTGCTGCAAGCCATCGTTGGAATAGCGACAATTCTGGATGACTTGGGACCCTGCGTTGAGCTCGGCGAGTGGCGCTACCAATGAGCACGCGGCACGCCTCCAACGCTGCCACTAGGAGATGAATGCGACGGATTACTATTGTAGTTGTGGTCTACTTAGTTACGAGCTTTCGAGCTGGTCTAGCGCGGCCTGGTCCGTCTGCCACCACACTCGCAAGCCGTGGAGGCATTAGTTCTTTGAAAATACGTCAGGCTGACCTCGCGCCACCTCTTCAAGCCGTCAGCCTGGAGTCTTCTGTCGAGCGCGCGCTGTGCGCTGACATCATGTGCATGTAGTAGTGAGAACAACGCGTGGGTGGACCGCTTGCGGGAGGTCAAACCGGCATTAATGAGCAGTGCATGCAGCCCGTGCGTCTTCCGCGACCTTCTTGCTGTCAGAGAATGCGCCTTCAAACGAGCTCCTAGCTCGTTCCCCTGCTATCTAGCGCTGACAGAAACCTACTAGCTGCACTCGTTCAGTGAGATCCAAGGTCACTGTACACTGCAGTTGGCGTTGACTCTCTAGTTTGGAGCTCAGCGTCGGGCCGCGCCGCACCGTCCATTGCGCTCGCTTAAGCCCGACGACCTCCCCTTTGACAGAGAATGCCGCTGTGGCGCATGCGCGCCGTTGCTCTGCTGTTATTCACTGCGCATCCAGCTCTCGGGTATGACTGTCCAGCGCGTGGACAACCTACCTCTCGGCTTCCACTTAGGCCACGGCAGCTTATTGCAACTCGACTACTGCTCGAACGTCGTCATTGAGTGAGTCTACCAAGCCGGTCGAAAGCAACTCGAGGGGCGTCGCCGACCGTCAGCCGCTCGCTCTTGGTCACGTCTAGTTCTGCGGCCACATTTTGTTGGAAGCGCTTGGTTGCGGTCACCCCCGTCTTCCACGTCGGCTGCACGGTTACAGACTGCTGCAGCGACCGCTCGGGCGAGCCGTGCTCGGTCAATGACCGCGCTCGCAGAGCAGGGTTGCGGGTTGCGACGTCCGATCGAGTCTCGCAGCGGCATGGCAACCGCTGAATGCACGGCGTCCCACGCCTGGCCAGGTCGGCCGCGCGGACGCCGCGCTTGTCTGCGACAGCCGACGTCCAACAGCGCCGCGGACTAATGGCTGCGTCCACAACGATGTGCGGCCGACATGAAGGTCAACGAATTTGATCCACGACCAACCACGAATCCAGCAACGAGCGCGGCAGTTGTCGGCCGCAGTGGGACCGATGCGACACCCACTGGGAGATCCATACAGAGAATACAACACACACAACGACACCGAGTCAGCCGCTGAGAGCGAGGCGAAAGTTATGTAGCCACCTCCGTCCACCGTCGCGAATTTTCGCGAGCTTTTTCTCCTCCCCCTTCCTCATGTGGACAGACACGCATGGCTCGCATGGCTGTGGGCTGGCAAGGCATCGAGGCCGCGAGAGACATCTCCGTCCTGGGCGTCGCGGAGGAGCCGTTGGGAGAGTAGGAGCGTATAGTACAGTAGGAGCCGCCGAAGTGGGGGCGGCCACTACGGTACAACATTCAGCGTCCGTCCGCCTTAGCAACAGCGAGCGCTCGCATCTGTTGCCTATGGCGCTGTTGGCTTGCCCGCTCGAGCTCGCCGCGGCTTCGGCGGCATTCCAAGGCGTTCGTGAGCGAATCAGATTTGTTAAACGCGACGACGAACGGAGCTGTCCAAAGGGGGATGGGCCGCCGTTGCACGCGCGAAAGTGTGGACACAAAGGCTTCAAGGAAAGCCTAGTGTACCGTCGAGCCTCCCTCACCTTGTGGACCAGTGCGTTGAGCACGAAGGCAATTTCCTTTTCGTTTGTATGGATTCACACCGAGCATTAGCACCTACAGTACTGTAGCATGTATGCAGCGAGCGAGCCGCCTCGATGGTGGCCGCCATCACGGCGGCGGTCGGGCAGTGCCGGCATGCACCATGATGCTGGCGGTCCGTCAAACCGGACGGTGTCGCATTTTCGTGCAGCCGGTCGGTCTATGCAGGGGACACTGGTCGCGACGGCATGTGCATAGTGCCACAGCGAGCGAGCGAGCGAGCGAGCCCATCTGTACGCGCTGGATGGAATATGGCAATACCTATTGATCCCTCGCAGCCGTCGGTCGGTCACGGCGTGCTCGAGATGGTGGCGGCCCGCAATGGAATGCACCGTCGCGCGCCAGGTAGGATGGAAAGGAGCGCGTGGCCGCTTCCCCAACCCGTGGACAGGGTCACCACCGCGGGCCCATCACGGCGTGACCACTGCGCGGCGTCTCCGAGCGTCCATGCCATGCGGTCAGTCATGATGCGAGCCGAGCCCATTGCTGTCGCAGACACAGCCAAAGCAGTTCGCCGCTGCGGGCCGTCGGACGAAGGCTACTCGAGCAACGCCTCCATCCGCGTCCATCGCTGGTGGCGGCGGCCGTCGAGCGGCGCTGAACGAACGAACCACTTGCACAAAGTATGCTTGACACGCTATCTTGAGCAACTTCAACGACCTCTGGAATATGACTTGGTTTCGGTATGCTCTTCTTCCTTTTTTCGCGTCTTCAGACTCTTCATCTTGACGATCTCAATCGTCGAACTGTAGAAGTGAAAAATACCTGAATTTTTCATATTGAAGTGTCGCATGATGTGTGTTTTCGAAAAAACAAGAAAACTCCGAATAAAGGACATCACGGTACTTGTCTTCAGTTTTCGTGTCTACCGAAGGTTGCTACAGTGAGCTTTGTTCCTGCAAAAAGCAAAGTAGAGCGAGCATTCTACACGTTTCGGCGATGACAAGGGGATAGATACACCAGGACCGGAGCTGGTGCCGATCACCAACCGGGCCACAGATGCACCGCAAAGATCTAGCTCAGAACGCCCATATGGCATGCCCGCGGTTAGCTCTTCCAGACCACCTGGCTGGATAGCCACAGCGTCCAAGCAGACTAGCGGGACAGACAGCTATCGGCTGGTGCAGCGAGCAGCGGCTGCTTCTCATTGTTTGGCAATAGAAAGCAGCAGCAAAACAACTCCATGAAAACCAAGAGAGAGCTTCATAGCCACGATAAGCTCGATCGCTCGATTGCTTGAACCTTCAGCTAGCTTGAGATTTGAAGAGCCCACACATCATCCCTAGGAGCGTGCTACAGTATTTTCAGGAAGATGCTAGAGCATCTACAAAGCGTGTGGTCCACATTTACTGCCCTACCCCCGTCCCGTGCCCATCTCCATAAAAATTTCCGTCGTGTACGGTACGATGTTGAGCCGTCTTGCTGGTTGTATTTGCATACAAATCCCAAGCTGTCGGGAATGGTAAGTTTTGCCGGTAGTTTTCACCGTACAGTACATATCGCAGATGGACCCGCGGTGTACCGTAGATTGCTTTCAAGCTCACCCACATACTTTATTCAAGTTAACCGGTACGTATCCATGCTCCGCGGTTTAGTCACCTGCGCGCTCGCTTCGTACGGTACTCTGCAACCAGCACTAAACGCTCGCATGATACCGTCTGCTAATGAAGGCCTCGTCGCGCGTAGCAGCAGCTCGCAGCGCGGCGCGGGATCGCCGCCTCGAGTCATTTGCCAATTCGATCCCAGTGCCGCAGCTCGATCGCCACCACCACCAACAGCTGAGTGAGCAGCCTTTACGATGATGAGCATGATGCCGACGCCCACGATCGCGACGCACAGCGGCAACAGCATCCTACTGAGCAACAGCATGGGCATCCCGCCCGTGAGCTCTCCGACGACGCGCGGGCTCTGGTCCGAGCAGGAGCACGAGCAGTTCCTGCAGGCCATGAAGCTCTTCCCCACGGGCCCCTGGCGCTCGATCGCGGCCTACATCGGCACGCGCAGCATCAAGCAGGTGCAGACCCACGCGCAAAAGTACCAGCAGAAGATCAACCGCCGCCAGCGCGGCCTGCGCAAGCAGAAGAAGAAGTTCGTGCGCCCTGAGCACCGTGTTGACCTCAACGCCACGGGCTGCATCCAGCGCGTCAAGCCCGTGCTCTCCCTCGGCTCGCCGCGCTCGCCGTCGGCCTTCTCGATGGGCCCCGCCGCCGACTTCTCCTTCGGGCACCTGCTCATGGCCGACTCGCCCGTCCGCACGCGCTCCTTCAGCGTCTGCAGCAGCCCCAGCAGCGTCAGCGCGCTGGATACGGACGCCGCCGACGCGGATGCGGACGTGGTTGTGGCCGAGCCGTACCCGTTCTCGGCCGCTCCGTCGCTCGAGCACATGCTGCAGGACGACAGCTACCGGCAAGACGTTGAGGAGTCGATCGAGCTGCTGCTGTCGTAAGTTATGCGCGAGTCGGTCCCGTACCCGAGTCCCGCGCGGAAGGATCGCAGTCAGCCAGCACGGACCATGCACCCTCGAGGGTGATACCAGCGAACGTCAGCGTCAGGGACATAGGACGAAGACCCCTCCGCCACCACCTTTCTACATGTTTTCCTTGAAGTAAATATTAAGCCATCTCTGAGAGCATTTCGTTTGTTTTGCCGATGGCGTTGTCATGATGCCCTGGAATTCCTCAGACCGATGGGGATCCACGCCCTCCTCAGCATTCCCGAGTTGTTTTCAAGCTGGCTCCGTCAGTTCAAGCTCAAGATGAAGAAGTCGATGGCAATGCAGGCAAGTTTGCGGCGCGGCAACACGGCGAACTAAACTGAATCGTCGTTCCAAGTCCTTCATTGCATGATTCACATCCAAGGTGCACAGGTATCTACGGCTCAGCAGAACTTTTTGGCCGGTCGACTGAATACAAGAACGGGGAGCACTGGGGTGCACCAAAGGAGTTGCACACGACTCAGGTCGCTGGTTGCAGTCCGACATTGCTGTCGACTTTGAAAGTTTTGGGACGGCTCTGTGGCACGAAAGAAAGCGAACGAGGTTCTTCATGTTTCGCCGCCAGTAGAAATTGCTGCTCGCCAGGGAAGAAATGGCGTGCGTTCTCGCTGGGGCATGGTGCACATCATAGCTGTAGCCATCACGCATGGATCGGAGTGAGCCATCAAGCAGCGCTTGATTGGTCCGGCAGCGAGCAATTTTGCCGCAAATTTTGCGCTCGCCTGCTGTGGCGCGGCCTTCTGGTCGCAACTTGCGACTCGCAAGGCGTGGAGATGCACGTGCATGCAAGGCTCGGCAATATGACGAAGCTTGGTTGCCAAGGTCGCCCATTCCTCATTGGCCGACCCCTGGATACTTTTCACCAATCCGCGCGCACACGATCCCACACGCTTTGGCTTGGTTCTGTTGCTCGACGCGCGCAATGTGGACCGGGCGCTCGTCCAAGGCGCAGCCGCCGAGCTCTGATACAGAAGCCAGACCGAACAGCACAGCAAGGTCTCTCGAGTGTGCGATTGCGGCTGCGCTCTGTCTGCGTCGATTTGCTACTGCAGGTCATCGCATCAGCGATGCATGGTTGATGCGCTTTGATTTCGGTTTTTCCGATCGGTGTGATGGTTTTCTCTCTCTCTCTCTCTCTCTCTCTCTCTCTCTCTCTCTCTCTCGGCCTTGCCGCTGCTAGGATACAGTGCACAGCACCTTTCGTGCGAACGAATGAGGGAGCTGTGGGCCGCAGCCCGTAGCTTTTCCTAACACCACCAACCTTGCCTATGCTACATTCACCCCCACACATGTTGCAATTGCGCTCACCCTTCCGGAAAACCCGACGTGAAGAAACCTGTGCTGTGCTGTGCTGTGATCATGACGGGATTAGTCCACGGACAATCGGACACCTGCGGCACTGCGAACACCAACGGCAACGACGCCGCTCCCCTACGATTCACAGGGGATGCGGCGATGGGGTGGTCGGCAGTGCATTGCCAAAACCACCGGCGAAAGAGGGGCAAGCGCGCGCTCCACGGCCAGCCGACGAAAGCCCGCTCGAACCAAACAGGTCGGTGCAGAGGGCTGCGGGTCCCTGTTGATCGCTGTCTGACGCCCGTCCGCAAGCCGACTGCACCCGTGAGCGAGTTTGGTCCTCGCGCTCGCTCTCGCCGCGCGGTTGCCGTCCGCCGCTCGCTCGCTCGCCCTCTCGCCGATGCGAGGTGTGTCTATATTATCCGCCGCTCTTCCTCCTCCTTAAATATGAAAAGAAAGAGAGATCAATCGCGCTCCCCCGCCGCCTACTCGCCGCACAGCTAGCTCGTCGTGGGGGGAGTGCAACAACACACACCTGACTCTTGCTCGTAGACCGCGGTCTTGCCGGAGCGGGTGGGGGTCGCGCGATTTCGTCTGCTGATTCTTCTCGTCGCCTAGCTTCTATCGTAGTTGTTGTCGTCGTCGTCGTTGTCATCACTGTCTTCACTTGTCTTGCACGCCCCACCGCCGCTCGTCGTACTCACGCCACACATACACGCCACACACTTAGATGGATAAATAGTCGATCAGGAAGTCGAGCGACTCGCTGACGGTCGGCACCGGCGTCACCGCGACCGTCGCCGGGATCAGGTTCAGGTCGAGCTCGTCGCCGAAGTCAAACAGCGGCAACGGCTCCAGTGCGATGTCCTTGATGAGGTCCTCAAGGTCCATTGCTGGGGCGCAGGCATCGCTGTCCGCGAGCTCCTGCGCCGTGAGGCCAAGCGGCATGGGCTCGTCCTTGACCACCACCGCAGGCTCCTTCTTGATGACGGCCGCCGCCGCGACGGAAGCCTTGGCAGCCGGCATCGCAGCCGCCTTGGCAGCGGCAGCGAGAGCCGCCGCCTTCTTCTTCAAGGGCTCCAGCTTGATGTTGGCGCGCGCAGCGCTCTTGGCCGAGGCGGCGACAAGCTTCTGCGCGGCCGAGTCGACAAGCTTGCAGAGCTCCATGGTCTCGTCGTCGATGCGGTGCTCCGGGCGCACGAGCTTCTTCTTGGACTTGCGCAAACCGCGTAGCCGGCGCGAAACCTTCTCCTGGTACTTTTGCGCGTGGGTCTGCACCTGGCGCACGGAGCGCGTGGCGATGTGGTCGGCGATGGCCTTCCACGGGCCCTTGGGGAAGAGCTTCATGGCGTCCAGGAAGCGGTCGTGCTCCTCCTGGGACCAGATGCCCTTGGACACGCAGCCCGAGGCCGAGGGCGACATGCTTCCCGCCGCGGGCGCCTTGCTCACGGGCGAGCTGGATCCGACGGCGACCATCATGGGGCTTGAGGGAAAGATACAGACACCGCTGGAGGAAGGAGAAGGGGCAGCTGCTAGGACCACTCGCTCGACGAAGAGAGAGCGCGGCCGAAGGGGCAGGAGATGGCGGAGATGGTGGAGGACTCGAGCGAGCGGAGCTCCGAGCCGGCGAGTTGCGAAATGAGCCGCCCGCGCATCCGACCGACGAGCGCCGAGTTCGAGTTCAGCCGCGCATTGCGCATCGCCCGGCCGCCGGGCGAAATCGGTACACTGTACCGACGGCGGTCGGGCTCTCTCGGCCACAGGCGTCGGTACCTACCAACTACTTGGAGATTGGATGTCGCACGAAAGTTCAGTATCGCAGGCACAATCGCGAGCTGTAACGGCTTTGTTTACAGGTCCCGAGGTCTGTATACGCGCATAGACGAGGCGAGACGTCTTTCGAATTCCGGCCGTTACATTTTTGGGCCAACCAGCGCGACCAGCGCTTGGGACGGACAGGTCGACCTTCAACGTGAGCGGCATACTTTGCGCAAGTCAAATGCGAGCCACGCCTGACATGGCACGGCCCCGTGTCTTTGGCGCGGTTTACTCGGGCTCAATGGATCTCGTGTTGCCTTTTGTATCGCCGTTTGACGCCCAGCGTTCGTTCGCCTCGAGGCACCAGGCGCGGAGCCACGCGGCTTTCAGCGGTCGCGAAGCAGTCAAACCTGCTCGAGTGGGGATACCCTGCTCCAGCTCGCTCATGCGAGGGTTTGCACTGTAAACGGACGGCCAGTCCTGTCTGCGGCCGGCGGGAGAGCAATCTCGGCCGAGCAATCACCGAGCTCCAGCAATCGGTCGCAGGCGGGCGATTTGCAGGTCAACACGTGCGGTCGCAAGCCACTTTTCCGACGTGAGAAAGCGTTCGTCGAGCGAGCTGACTGCCGTCATACGATGCGCTTTGGCTCGGTTGGATGGACCGCCAACGCATGCAAGTTTCCGCGGTGTAGCTAGGTGCCTTGTGGAATTTCCATCCAGCAAGCCAGCTAGGCCGGCAGAAGGCAGGCAGACCACCAGCACAACGCAACACAAGCACTCCTACATCAGCGCGCCGCTTGCCCCGACGACTTGCCTTGCCGTTCCGAACCCTCTCGTCCGCCCCGACGTTGCGCGGGTCCGCCCATCACCCCTGAATCACAGGAACGGGGCGGTTCGATTATTTCGGGCAGTCGCGCAGTGCCGCATTTGGGGAAGCCATGAGGCGCGCCCGGCTATGCGCCTTGCCGTCGGCATAAATACGTTTTGCCGCCGGTGCTGCCGGCGCCGCCACTTGGCCAAATCGCTCGCGGCAAGTGCGGGCCGCCAGCCTGAAGCTGTCCTGGAGCTTCCTGCACGAAACCGGCGGCCGCGGCGCGCTGTGGGCGCTGCGAGCTCGGGGCGCGAAGCGGGCACCGCCGTGATTGCAAACTGAAGCGGAGCTCTGGCCAGTCGCTTGGGCCTTGAAGTTTCATATTTTGGGATCACGCATTTGGCCCATACAATCCCCTATATGTTTGCGCCGCCGGAGGTTCAGACCCGCTCGCGCTAGTCAAAGCCGGAAACGCAAAGTTCGGGCGGCCGACCGCCTGCTTCACGCCCGCCCGCCAGGCCCGACGCGATGAGATATGTTTCTCGCATGCGAGCGAGAGCGGGCTGCAGCTCCACAATGCGAAGGTAGAGCCCTGTAGGCGCATGGAGGCTCGGACCAAATGATCGAGTCGCTGCGCGTTGCAGCCGACTGATGGTGGACCGACTTTCAGCTCGTGTTTGTCCGTCCAAATCTGCCTCACTCTGCGCTTTGAGCCCTCCGAGCGACGCGCTTTCTCTCGGACATGTGTCTCATATTTTGAAGTACAGTTCGTGACGCGCCGCCGTCACCATATTCGAATGATGGTTGGTTGGCTTGCCGGTGTCTTGTCAATTGCCAGAGGTGCGCAACGAACAATGGCAGCGCCATCCGCTCGATGCCATGCTGTATCATGTACCATCGCGCTCCTGGCCATCGATGGTGAGGCGATGCACGAGCCGCTGACCCGATGGCATATCCCTGCAAGAAGCTCATCAAGCAGGCAGTTGCCAGCCAGCCGACAGTGGCGCGACCTACGCGACATCCACGGCGGTGATTTGGCGGTCGCAACCGACCACGAGAACATTCGTCCTGCGACACCTCGTGAATGAGGTGCTCTCGTCATTCCCTCCCTCCTCCTTCCAATCAGCAGGCTGGATTACCCCGAGACGCCCGTGGTAATCACTCGGCTTGCGCTGGGCGAGCGCATCATCCCGCGTTGCCCGGTTGAAGTGAAGAGGAGCTCGGCCCTCCTGGTCGATTGCTCAGAAAGAAGAAGCCCTGACTAATGTAGTGTCGGATGACGTGCACCCATTGGAATGGCTTTAGTGATGGAGGCACTGGGCCAAAGCTTCATCACATACATGTCATGAACAGGAGTCTGCGGGTCTTGCGTTCACTACGTCAAGGCTCTCGTTGCGTGGACTCGGCCGCTTGTTTGCCTGCGCGGCAGCGGCTGACTGGATGCCACAGCGCGGTGCCGAGCGCCGCACTTCAACCAGCGAGATCGGACAGTGACATCGGCTCCGCGTCAACGCTTGACGACCGACTGCCGAACGGCTCGACCCATCAACGCTCCGCGATCGAAACGCAAGCGCGGTGGTCCAGCGCTATCCCACCGTCCAGCACAACTGCAAGGCAGTGGTTGCCACTCTGGATATTTGACTGCGCTGTTGTATGGCCCCGCGCTAGGTGCGACCATTGATCCGATCTTCTTCCACCCGCGAGTACATGGCCGCCCCCAGCCCGGACGCGGCCGCGCTCGACCGCAAGCAGGTGCTCTGTCCTGAGCTCCTTGTCCCCTCCGCCGTCTCCACTAGTAGCTAACGCCGCGGATCGTCCGCTTCCCCGCGGCCACAGCGCGTCGAGGCCGCCTGCCGGGTCGGCGCGGCGTTCGCGCTGCGGCGCTTTCTCCGGCGCTGGCGGCGGCTCGCGGCGTCCAGCAGAGCCCTCGAGCAGGCAGGAGGCGCGCAGGAGCTGGAGCTGGAGCTAGAGGAGCGCGACGCTGGCGCTCCGGCTGGCGACCAGGAGCTGCTTCGGGCGGCGCTGCGCTGCTGGCGCCAGCGCACAGCCGCTGGCCGCCTCGCTGACCGCCGCTTGCTGCTTCGAGCGTGGGCTGTCTGGAGGCAAGAGGCCCGGGAAGGAGCGCGCAAGGAGCTTTTGCGGCGCCGAGCCGCGCGATTCGCGTACCACCAAGCGCTTCGTCGAGGGCTCAGGCGGCTGCTCGTGCTTGTCGAAGTCAAACAGGCCGACCGTGCCGCGGCTGCTTTTGCTGCATGGACGGCGTATTGGCGTGACGGCCAAGGCCAACGGACTCGATATGAGGTTTCGTCTTCGCATCACCACAAGAAGCTCCTGCACAAGGTACTGGTGCGTGGCTTCGGGGCCAACGTCGCTGAAGGCCGCGCAAAGCGACTGGCTGTCGATCGTGCAGATGCAGGGAATCACCAGCGGATGCTCCGTATTGGACTTTCACGCTTGCTGAAGTTCCGGAAGAGCGAAATGCATCGAGACAGGTGCCTGGAAAACTTGCTCGAGGCCTGGCAGACTTGTGAAGCGACTTCTACACGGCGAGATGCTTTGATTCGCGGACTTTTCACTCGTTGGGCTGACCACGTGAGGTCGAAGCATGGCCAGCAGCTCGTCGTCGCCAACTTTCGGGGTCGATCTTACCTGCGTACACTTTCTGCGTGCTTCAATTCGTGGGTGTCGCACCTCTCGGCTCTTCGATGGAAACAGCTTATCACTGAGCGCGCAAGAACTCATCGGCGCCGATCCCTACTTCGGAAAGCCTTCAGCTCGTGGAGAAACCGCGCGGATGCTCTGAAAGAGGCACGGAGCAAAACAAAAGCGGCTCTTATCCACTGGAAGCTGTCACTCGAACGACGCACCTTTGCTCGGTGGCTCGCTTACATTCATCTCAAGCACGAGAAGCGCCAGCGCCTGCATGATGCATTACAGTTCCGCCACACACAACTAGTTACCCACGGCGTATGTCAATGGCTTACAGCAGCACTGCATCTCCAAAATGAGCGAGAAGAGTGCGTTACAAGGATTGCAGCCGCGCAAACTGCACGTGTGTGGCGGCGTGTGGCTTTGATCGCCCGTCATTGGATGATACTTGCAGCTCGAAAGCGACGCGAGCGCCTTAGCAAAGACGAATGTGGAGCGAGGACCGAATTAAGCAGGAGAGCGCTTCCATATGACTTCAATGCAGTCGACTGGCTCGAGCGTCCTGTGAGGTCACGACTAGAACCAGTAGATCCCGCAGATAGGATCAGTAGACAAAGTTTGCAGCCGAACATGGCTGCCACGCTGTCACCGTTTGTGATGCTGCCGCGCGACCGACCGCAACCGCGCAAACCAGTTGAGCTTTTGCTGTCCAAGCATCTATCGGAAGACTCTCAAGTACCAGCTGATCAAATAATGGGGCAAACTCATAGAACTAACGACAGTGGGGGGAAACCAAGAGAAGTTGCGCGCTACGGATTTCGGTTTCCCGACACTTCAACTCATAAAGCTCAGGAGGGTAAACGTCTGAGCCCAACACACAACGCCCACCAAAAGACGAAAGACACAGTGGGCCCGACCTTGCTTCAATCCAAGGGAGACAATTCATACACTGAGTTATTGGACGCGCTGGAGCAGCAACTGCTCCGACTAGAGACTCGGAAGAGAGAATGGAGGCTCTTCCAGCAGCGCCTGAACGACATGCGCGCATCATGCAGGTATGATATTATTCCCTTCATCCTCGTTGGTTGATCCTGACGATGAGCATGTTGTGTTTTGTTTTAGCAGTGATGTCGGTGGTGAACAGATTGAGACGCGCGTATCAAACATGGAGCGTGAGTACCAGGAACGCTACAAGGACTGGAGTGACGCTCAGAAACGTCTACGAGATGTAGCAGCTGAACTCGAGCGTCTGCATGAAGACATGCAGCTCCTGAAAGTTTCATCGTAACAGGGTTTCGTAATTGCGGATGATCGAGTCACACGCATCAAATGCGTCGCTGAAGTCGTCCTGCTCGCCGTTGCTATCTACGCAAAGTCCATACTGCTGGTACCAGTGGACATATGCCCGTGCCTTGAACTGACGGCGCGCACGATCGAGGAGTATGCGTGTGGTGGGGAGAAAGTGTCCGTTGTTGCCGCACATAGTGACAGACGCAGTGGTTCGCTGGGGTTTGCCGCCTGTGGGTGTGGTCAATTGGAATAGTGGTGCGATTGAATACGTGACCCTGGATGAAGTTACTGGTGTAGTCCATGCGAGGCGAGGCATGGCAACATCCAGCCACTTGGTCACCGCTTGATCCGTCTGTGAGCGTGCAGGCTGCGATGAAAACCCGCGAACGACGGCAGCTGATGCAATAGCACCAAAAGAATATCGAGGGAACGCCTGGGCTGTGGCTCTTGCTACAGCCTCAAGTGCAGGTAGTCCGCCTTCGTTCGCATCACCTGTCTTCGTGGTCATGCAGTGAAACACAGCTCGAGCGTCTGTAGATTTCGTAGCCGACCGCTGCGGGCCCCATCGGAGAATCCCAGTCCGCACGTCTAGGAAGAGCGCGTCCGGCATGGGGCATAGATCGTGGACGAGCGTCGCCGGATCGAACGGCCGGGGTCCTCGCCCTGCGTCCTTCGGGAACGTCAGCCCCGCGAGATCCGCGGCCATCACCTCGTTCATCTCAGCCAGGGTCACTCGCGGGCCTTCCGCGGTCGGAGACGCAGCCCCACCACGCGCCACGAGGTCTCGCCAGTACCTCGCCGTCTGCATGAGCTCGTCGTTTTCCCGGAAGATGACCGCGTCCGCAGTGGCTCGCAGCGCGCGCAGCGTCAGCACCGCGTTGTAGTTCTGCAGCGGGGAGTCGCCCGCGGCGGCGGAGGGTGCCACGATCGCGGCCACGATGAGCCCGCGCGGGTAGGCGTCCCGCAGGCGCTCGAGCACGCGGCTGCCGACTCCCGAGCCCGTGCCGCCGCCCAGCGAGAGCGTCACGAGCGTCCCGCGGTAGCCGTCGAGCGCCTCGGTCTCACGGCGCAGCGCCTCGAGCACGCGGTCCGCCAGGTGGCTGCCGCCCTCCGTGAAGTGGTAGCCCATGGCCCAGTTGTTGCCGCGCCCGCGGTGCTCCGAGAGCGCGTGCGCCGGCCGGAGACCCGCGCGCACGGCGGCGGCCACGGCCTTGGGCTCCGAGTCCGCCAGGACGCAGCGCGCGAGCCCAGAGCGCCCGTGGAACAGCGGCGAGCCTGAGGGCGACGAGCCTGGGGGCGAGCTCGAGGCCAGCCGCCAGTAGGCCGCGCCGACCTGGCAGCCGCACTGGCCGACGTGGATCGCGACGCTCATGAAGGTAAGCAAGCACACGGGTTCTGTCACGGACTTAATGGAGGTGTAGCCATTCGCAGGTGCCTTGATCTTGAAGCGCCACTCACTGCATTGAGCTGAGCTTGTGCAACAACGAACGAACGCGAGCCACAGTACTAGCGTTACGCCACGCCACGCCACGCACGCTAAAATTGCCTCGGCAACAAGCTCGGCCCCGCGGTGGCTAAGTTTGTTTGCCTGTCTGGATTGGCGACTGCGAGCTGCCGCACTTTTCGTCCACGGACTGACGCGTCCTCATGCGGCCGACGCCGGAGGCTGCGGCTGTGACGCCGCTGGTACGCCGCCCGAGCTTCGTGCCGTCGCTCAAGCTCACCGAGGCCGAGCGCGAGATGCTGGGGCCCGGCAAGCTCCCGGCCATCGACGGCCTCGGAGCGGCCGCTGCCGACCCGAGAGTGGCGTCCGCAAGGTCAGGCGCGTCCAAGGTGAACGGGTCGGCGACGGCGGGCGCCGACGAGAGCAAGTCGCAGGTTCTTCCGGGCACCGCAGACGATGGAGACGACGGAGGCGCAGCTCAGCCGGCGGCTCCCGTGTCGTCGTCCTCGGTCTCGCCGACGTCTGAGTCGCTGGCTCCCGCTGTCGCGTTCTCGTTCGAGCCATTCCGCGGACGCTGGCACTACGGCCAACCCGTGCTCGCGCGCTACCGCAAGACACCTCACTTTTTCTCAGGCAACATCGCGACTTACCTTGGCGCGGGGCTCTTCATGGTCGTGTTCGATGACGGCACGCTCGACTACCGCGTCAAGCGCGAGGATCTCATGATCGTGTCGTCTGAGGGATCCGACGGGCCTGTTGCCGCATCCGCAGTCGACGCGTCTGCGTCTCTCGCTCCACCCAACACGCAGCTCATGGTCGACTTCTCGGTTAGTCCGCCCCGACAGCAATT
>JAASGX010000235.1:0-31990 GCA_023334415.1 Phytopythium chamaehyphon | reverse complement strand
GCAAGTAGGCGAATGAGGAACCAGAAGCATGCGAGCCAAAAACAACGGGACCCGGCGTTGAGACATGGCAGCGAACACCAACGAGCATGGGGGTGTTTGTATTGGATTGTGTATTGGCTGGGTGAAGCGGTTGACCAACGTAGGCGCCAACAACTTCACGTCTTCAGCTAAATGGACGGCAACAGCCAACGCAAGAGAGCAACCAATCATGACGACGGAGGTGCCCTGCAAGAACTTAGCAACAAGGATGAATCATCAGTCAAGAAACTGGATGCTGGAATCGAAATTACAGACCTTGGACGCCACACGATTGAGCGATACCGCCACATCCGTCGGGCAGTGGACGTGATGCCAGCCAGCGAGATTGACCACGCACGTGGATTTTAATGTACGATGGCTGGGCGGCCTTGGAACGTTGGCGTGCAACTAGAACTCATAGTTTTCCGACAACGAGTGGGGTTGCCGGTTACATGCTTCAAGGAGTGATGTTGTGCTTTCGTGACTTTTTTTTTTGTATTTGCCGGTCGGCAACAATGGAGTGGATTCATCAAGATCCGATCCGAAAAAACAATCTGGTCAGCGCTTTTGGTCGCAGCAACAATGCTTTTGAATCTGGACTATACAGCCTGAAATGCTATGAGCAAAGTGAGTTGCGTCCGATCAAACTCATGTGTGTTTTTGAACGTGATGAACGACTGAAACATATTGTGATGGCAATGTATCGAAATGACCGATGCATTAAACGAAGGGATGCCACCAATCTCCTCCCTTCGTACAACTCAAGGTGTTGCCTGACGATTACGCAGACCAGTACGCATGGAGCAACTTGGGCTGATGCTGTGGGAGAGCAGATGTTTATCTGGGTGTTTCTTGAACGCGTCGCTCTTGTAGAAAGGATGATCGGCTATCTTGGTCACGAAAAAGCAGCGAGCAGGTTCCTTCTCATCCAAGGCGCTAACCTCCGCCAATGTCTTGTATGTCAGTGGCAGCGATACAACTTCTTCGGAGAAGGCCCAGATGAACGGTTCCTTGAACACGTCCTTGTCGAGCTGTTCCTGTGCGATCAGCTTGTGGCCTTCAACTTCAAGCTTTGCCCAGTGGTTTCGCGAACGACTCCGACGATTTCTTCTGCGGACAGTCTCTCTTTGAAGACTTGGCCAGCTTAGGCTAAGTACAAACTAGTGATAATTTTCCCAAAGTTCGCGTCTAAAATCGCGCTGGTACTTCAGCAGTTTATTCACCCAGCCTTGCGCATCTGGGTGAAGCTCATCGTACTTGAACGTGTGAGAAAACAATGGTCGCTTGTCGTAGAACGCGTCCCACGGCTTCTTTTCCTCAAATTCTTGGATGAGAGTAGCGACCCGATCTTCCGAGTCGATAGATGCAATATTGCAACGCTTCATACTGCGGCGCTTCTTCTTCTGTTGGGACCCACTCGATGTTGCTGAACCACATCGTTTTTTCCCAGACACAGTTGGTACTTCTTCATCTTCGGTCTCGGACAAATCGTCTTCCTCCTCAATATCTTCGTCCTCATAATCGTCGCTCTCTGATGATTCCCCGCCACAGTCGCATTGAACACTTTGAAGAGCTCTCAATGTTTGTTTCAGCTTGTCAGACTTCGATTTCAGTTTCATGCACCGACGCTCAATCTCTTCGGCGTGCAGTGTCACGTGCTTGATTTCGTCTTTCGCCTCGATGAGCTGGTCACGTCCTTGGTTCAGCTGTGTCTTGAGATTCTTTAGCTCAGTTACTTCGTTCGCAGGCTGATCTCGCTCACGTTCCAAAACGTCGACCCGCGCCTTCAGTTCGTTGTGTTCTTCCGTAAGTTGATCTCGCTCACGTTCCACAACTCCAACCCGCACTTTCAGCTCGTCTCGCTCACGTCCCAGTCCTACAGCACGCGCCTTCAGCTCGCTGTGTTCTACCGCACAGCGATCTTGCTCACGTTCCAAAAACCCATTTCGCGCCTTCAGCACGTTGCATGCTCCCGTATAGCGATCATTCTGTGTCTTCAGCTTGTTGATTTCTTCATCCTTTGCAGCAATCTTGCCGGCGATCATTTTGTGCAGAGAGTCCAATTGAGCACGGATAGTGTCTTCGCCAGAACTCTCCGATGGCGTTTGACTTCGTGCACAGGGCGCTTGACCAACAATTGGCGAAGCCTCTTGGCTCGGAGCTTCACCTTGGTTTGCCATCTGATCGGAAGTTTGTTGCCTTGTGTGGTGAGAGGGATATTTGAGAATGAGGTCGTTGTCTTGCTTGCCGCGAGAGCAACACCAATCGACCGCTGCAAACTCGAAAATGACGGTGCCTTGTCAGCGCTGCATGCACGCAAGTGTATGGTGTTGATGTTGAGCTTCGGCACCGAGGTTTCTTGGAAATAGGGTAACGATATTCTGCGTTGTTGGGAATGTCCTTAACTGCAGAGCGTTGATGCATGCAACGCACCTTGCATCTCGAAAAATCTTGATCAACGAGCAAGACATCGCAGCCGTGCAAACACACTTCCGCCAATACCAACATGGCTTCTGGTTACAGCTGGCTCTGTAGCTATGCTTGGTGGTTGAGCTCTTCTATCGTAACTTAGAACAGCTCAACCACCAAACATAGCTATAGATACTACTCAATAGACATCTTCGTCATCTTTTGAGCTGCAGTTCATGCATTGCACAGCCATTTCTCAATCACTTCGTCGTCCGTTATACATCACGAATAACGAAACTGCACGCCGAGCAAGCTGGATATAGCCACAACAAGGTCACGTAGTCAAGGAAGCCGGTGAGATAGGAATATCCTCGACATGAAATGCGTAGCCCCCATTAAGCCGACAGCAAAGCAAAAAAAAAAAAAAAAATTATGAGAGCAAAGCTCTCATTACCTCTTCACTCCTGCATCATGGCCAAGCCATCATCCAGCAAAAAAAAAAAAACCTGCTCCATGTCCATTCAGAACGAAAAATCTCCTAACCAAGTAGAAAGAGGTTGTCCCCGTGATTTACCAATCCCACAGTCCCTCCTATCCATCCCGCCACCAATTTCCACAATCCCACCAATGCTCATTCTTCACACAGCACTCGATCATCGTGGCGCTGTCATCACTGTCAAAACAAAAGAAGCTCGCTCTGAAATGTTTCGATGTGCCTGGGTGTTCCCGCGTGCTCCGTAAGGTGTTCGTGCTTGGAAACGTAAAGTTTGAAAGATCGAGCGCTTTCTCGAAACCAACTCGCGGATATCAAGTCGACGCTTCCCTACGGCACGTCGCGTCGACTAGATTCCCAACATGATTGCTTCACCTTTCAAGCACATTCGGAGCGTCCACGAGGCCGTTCACAAATTCACGAGCATGTAGGACCTAGCCACCAAGACTCACACCCACAAAAGGCTATGTTGCAATTGTCCTCGATGCTAACCGTAGATGCATGCAGCGCAGCACTCATCTCGTACAACTTCAGTCAACGAGAATGGGACGCTAGCCACACCACATCCCAGTCGAGCAGTCAAAGTGGAGAATTGAAAATGGAAAATGGTGTCTTCACTCGACCAACACAACAACAGCACTCAGCTAGCGCAAAGCGAAAGGCAATTGTGTTGCATAACCAAGAACCGATCAAACTGGTTATAAGAAATATGGGTGGTAAAGTTGTGAGGGAAGAGCTCTACTACGTCGACGTTCCACCTCGAGCGACACGACGTCCTGCAAAACCTCGCGATGCCCGCCGCATTTGTGTTGGTTAGTCATATCGTCACGCAATATACTACTACTAAGCAGACTTTTACCTTTCAGGCCGTCTTGGTGACCAGGTCCTGGACGCTCGGGATTTTATGAACAGCCTCACGAACGCGCAGAATTCGCTTGAAACGCGAGACAATCGCGTTGGGAATATACTCGACAGCATCGCTCATCAACATCTCAACGAGCGCAAATACCGCGAGATCCACGATCGTCAGCGACTCCCCAAAGCAAAAAGCCGACCCATGACCACCCCACTGCTCGATTCGCTTCTCGAGAGCCTCCAGCGACTCGGGGACAACATCGTCCGCAAGAGCCTGGTGAATACCATCCTTTTCATCGGGTCGCATGTTTTGGTACACGGGGTCGAAGAAAAAGTAGAGCTCGGCCATGTGGCTGAGCAGCTCGTCGATCTGGAGAGCGCGGCGTGCGTCGTCCGCTGGGTATAGTCCACCAAGCGTGCCGACGTAGCGGAGAATGGCAAACGACTGTGCGAGCACAATCTCCTTTTCCTTATGATCTTCGCTTGGAAAAATCACAACGAGCACGGGTAGCTGTTCGTTCGGGAACGCGTGTTTTTGCTTTTCAAATTCTTGACGCGAAAGTCGCTGGTCCTCAAACGGGAGCCCAGCAATCCGCAACGCGAGTCTCACAGCAACCACACGGTCAGGAGCATGTTCGTCCGCAAGTGTTAGGAGCTTGAGCTTGGCAGGAAGTCCTGGCTTGGGTGATACCAGTCCCTCTGAATGAGCCACGCTCGAGGCTTTCTTGACCTTGTCATGGATCACGACGACCGTCTTGAACTGGTCCACGAACGTATCGGGGATGTGATCGAGTCCGTCGGACGTGAGCTTGATCTTGTAGTCCCAGACCACGAGCTCATGGACACAAAGTCTATGACGGAAAACCGGCAGATTTTGAAGCTGCTCGAGCCGTTTATCCAGCAATTGGAACGCCTGCCGCAGCAATCCGTCAACAAGCTGGAGACGGAGAGCTTTCTTCTTCTCTGGGTCGTCTTCCTGGTATGTCGGGATCAAAATCCGCTCGTTGAGGTCGTCGAACGAGTCGAGCACCTCGTCGACCAAAGCTGCCGCCAGCGGGTCATCTTGAGGGTAAAGCCCCGTAATGCGGCCAACGTATCTCAAAATGGCCTGCGACTCGGCGACTACGAGGCCATCGGACGAAAATGTGAGCACGGGGACCATGTTGTACGGCAGCGTCGGCTTGAGAGCAGTGATTTGGTCCCGAGAAAGCGCTCGATCTTCAAATTTCACGTCTCCAAGCTCGAACGCCTTGCGGAGCACTCGAGCACGTCCAGGCATGTCAAAATAGGTCAGAGCGAGCGTCGGCATTGGTGGCGGCGACAGTTCCATGATGATCGAGTTGGTCTCGGAGACTGTAGGAATCGAGAAAAGATCTGCAAATGAACCGCGAAAATGCATATCCTGCGTGAGTTCGAGATAGTGATGAGGAAGAGCTCGAATGACTTTGATGGCACCGCACACCCAAGAGGTTGTGTGCAAAGGCTACGAGGAGCTGCCAGCTCAGGTCGAGGCTCTGAACGGGAAAAATGAGAGGTTTATAATGTGCACAGGCAGCTTTCTGTGGCCGATGATGAAGACAAGAAACTAAGCGGGTGTTAGATGTGACGAAGCTTGGATCGTCACAGCATCGGCGGACATCGCTCGATGCCTGGCTGCTGTGATTCCGCTAACGCGGTGCTGCCCATTTCCCTAGTGAATGGTAGCAGATCTTTGGCTCAAGTATGTGAAGGACGGTCCTCTAGGCGGCTAAGGACCGATGTTCTGGTTGGCACGGCGTCCAAACCATTATCAACAGCTGGACTGGTTCCCGCAGAGAGCTGCGTGAATCTGTGTGTTAGATTGACACGGATTGTCATTGTGGCACTGCGATCTAACCCACTCCGATTCGCACAGCTCTCTGCGGGAACCACTCCACTGGAGCCTCACAAATATGTTTTTCTCATCCACTAGT
Organism: Phytopythium chamaehyphon; assembly: GCA_023334415.1. Lineage (NCBI taxonomy): Eukaryota > Oomycota > Peronosporomycetes > Pythiales > Pythiaceae > Phytopythium > Phytopythium chamaehyphon. Next base: position 26,263 of record JAASGX010000235.1, on the reverse strand, counting down.
GCTCAGCCATGTCAGCATTCATGAACCCCAAATAAATAAAAATCGATGCTAGCAAAAGCTCTTGCTTGGCCCTTGCTGCAGCGCCATGGGCAAGACACTCCCAACAAGAAAAGAAAAATACCTCCGTCCATCCAGAAAAGCTAGTTGACTGTCAATACCACGTTCCGTGTTTATACGATTCCACAGTTTCTCCCCCCATCAAAGGCTAAATACCAATTCTAACAGGTACTCACCCAACCATCCGTCACCACACAAAAGCCGTGGAAGTTCCCTCATGATGAGCTCGATGCTGCAGGTCCGCGGGCTTCTGGCGCTGCGCTGCGGGCCTTCGGCCAGTCGCGCGCTGCTATCGACGGCTGCGACGTCACCTGCCGTGTCTGCGACTATCGAGAAGCGCGACTGGAGCCCCGAGAAGAAGCGCACGGGTCTTCTGGCGGTCAAGGTCGGCATGATGCCTGTGTGGGACGACTTTGGCTACCGGCACAACTGCACGGTGCTTCAGGTCGAGGAGTGCCAGGTGACGCAGGTCAAGACGGCGGAATTGCACGGCGGACTGAGCTCTTTGCAGCTCGGAGTCGGGGTTCGCAAGTCCAGGAACGTCACGAAGCCCGTGCTTGGCCACTTAGCCAAGGCCGGAGTGGCGCCCAAGCGCCAGTTGCAGGAGTTCCGCGTGTCTGAAGATGCTCTTTTGCCCGTTGGCACGACGCTGTCGGCTCTGCACTTTGCTCCGGGGCAGTTTGTGGACGTGTGCGGCACGAGCAAGGGCAAGGGATTCCAGGGCGTCATGAAGCGCCACAACTTTGCAGGTCAGCCGGCCTCGCACGGTAACTCCAAGACGCAGAGGCACATGGGCTCCACGGGCCAGTGCCAGGACCCGGGCAAGGTGTTCAAGGGCAAGAAGATGCCTGGACGACTTGGAGGAGAGCGCGTGACGCGTGACAATCTCTGGATTGCCAAGATTGACGTCGAGCGGAACCTCATCTACGTCAAGGGGAGTGTGCCCGGAAACGCTGGAGGCATCGTGCGCGTCACCGACGCGCGCAAGAAGACGCCCGCGGCCCCGCTGCCGTACCCGACCTTCATCCCGACCGAGGGCGAGCAGCTGCCGGCCGAGATCGTGGCCCCCGCCGGAGACGTCGACCCATACCATTACGACGACAAGTAGAGAGAGAGGGGGGACGCAGCAGTGTAACTCGACGAGTCAACACGACCGACAGGCTGCTTTCGTTGACACAAGCGTTGTTGTTGTTGTTGTTGCGCTCTTGGGCGGCTTCGACCTGCATGACGTGCCCAACCTTGCCAACGCGAAGACTGAGCGGATATTAATGCGGAATTCCTTTTGCTCGCTACGGTAGGCTGGTTAAATCCCTGCTACGCCTCTCTCTGGCATGCCGGGAAGGATTTTTCATCGCTTGAGCAGGATATCATCGAGAACATCGCAGGGTGAATCATCGGGCACACTCGGTTCGTTGCGAGGGGCATCTACATGTGAGTCACATGGCGTTACTATTGTGGCAAGATCCTTTACGTACGTTGAGCTGATCGTATCGAGATGGAGATGACAGAAATGATCAACTCCCCGAAATTGTTCGGCGGCCACTTTCACTACACTGCCGCAGTCGAGCAAAGTCGATCAGTCGATCAGTCGATCGTCGGCAGGACACAACCAAATAATCAACTACAATGCTGTGGAGCAGTACTTGAATTTGCATACGACTGACCTAAACGAATGGTGAGTGTGCCATTTTACATGTATCTGGCGCTACAGGTTCTTTGAGAGGGATTTCAAAGCAAGGTTGTTGAGTGTAAAGTTTTTGACCGGAATGGATACAACACAAACAAGCAGGACTCCAGAAATTATGATAGCATAGCTATGTCGCGAGCAGCGACGCTAGCACTAACGCTATATGGAATCATCTCGCTGCTTGGTGTGTTTGGTTTGTCAGCACAGATTACCCCTCAATGACTCATCACTTTGGCTTCACACCTCTGACAAAGATCGTTGCTGCTATAGTCATTTCGTCGGTTCATCTGTCGCAAATGATAAAATTGTCTAAACCTGCAGTGCTTTCACTAGCCTTCACTCACTGCGAAACGCGCACCCGACAAACTAGGTATTAGGCTGATTCGATGCAAATGAAGGGTACAAATTGCTGACAGCGATTTCGTCGATGATCCACCGCTCGACTGCATGTCAAACAACAGCAAGCACATATATATTTTCTATACTGCACCGTGCACTGGTAGCTGGGATTTTGAACAGCAAGATCCCATTCTGTGCGATGTATAGCACCGCCTCACGATATTGATTTAGCTTGGGGTAGAGGGCCCGCTTTAAACACGGCAAGTTGTAACACCAAGTTACGCTCAGCATCTTTCAAAGTTACTGATGGTCAGCCGGCCTGAATTCGAGGACGCTTTCTTTTCCAATGGTAAAGACATCGTCGATATGAAGTTTATAGAGCTTCACTACATGATGAAAGATCATAGAGCATCACTTAGTGATATTCAGGCCATTAAATGCTTGCCACGAGTTTCTGGATACCTCGAGCTCAACAATGTACCCACTGCTCCCCACTCGCCATATTTATTGCGTGCTAGGCGCTGATATGTGAGTCAGGACGGCAACGAGGATGCAATGTCGGCACAATCCTTGACTCAAACGCGAACGACGTACAACTATCCATGGCGAGTTGATGGTTATGCGGAGTCGCATTGCGTTACAAGTCTGTGAATCCATTTGTGCTCACATGTACCTATGGCTTTCGCGAGACACACTGCAGCAACGCAAAGAGATGTAATAGGTTGCGAGGTGTCAATCACTCGTCAATCACGCCCATTTGTGCTTTGCATTGGATTTGCGCTTGCTACTGTTTAAAAGCTAATCATTTGTCGTCCTACATGTGCAAGATACAGTACTCACTACCATGGCAATTCCAAACATGGATATACAAACATGATCTAGACCTCGCACGCCAATATGGTAACGTCATTTCGAGCTGTGCGCCATTGCGTTTTCGTGCTGGTGTTGGCAGTGTGGAATCACAGTCTTCAAGGAAATAGCAGTGGACGGCGACTTCAACGTGGTCAAGTGTACCACAACGATGGTACGACCTATCAGCATAACAAGCACAACCAAACAGCAAAAATCCACGTCGCCACCTGCTTGCGATACCCGACGACGGACTCGCAGCGTCTCGACACTCCGTGATCGCTTCAACACGTGCGCTCTTCTGTTCGTACAGTACGAGCATGCAGACCCCTTAGCAAGCTTGAGCAAACACAAGCACAATCTCGACAGGAAGATTTTATTTTTCCAGCTCGATGGTCGCGTCGGCGGTGCCGTCGAGCGAGTTCGGACCCTTCAGTTTGTCGTGACTAACCGCTCAAAAGCTGATGCGGATGGCGACTGGAGACTCCAGGGGCTCTCTATCAAACTCTCTCTTACATCGCTCTATAAAAGCCGTGTCATGTATGATTGTTGGCCTTGAGGTTTCAGTATTCTAATGCAGAAGCTGCCAACAAACAAACTTCCTGGCGTCATGGGAATTGACTGGTGGCGGATTTTTTTCCGCATGCTCACGACAGCATCGAAATCTGCCAAAGCTTCGTGACAATGAGCCATCACTAGAAAAGAGCAGAGGCTCAGCAATCGGCGAGGGCGGAGCGGTTGCACTCATCGAAATCAAAAACGCGAGCGAGGTCCGCACACAGTTGCATGATCGAACAGCGCAGCGACTGCAGAGTCAGCACTTCAACTCTTCAAAAAGCGAAGGCTCGTGAGTAACGATTGCACTTTCGGCCGCAATGCCACGCGTGGCTGTTGTCGCAGCTCGCTCAGCTGCTGCGTTTTCGGCCGCTGGACCAGCTCAGGCTGCGGGTTTTGGCAGTCTGTTTGCAGTCAAAGTGACAGACGGAAAAATCCATGGAGCCTGGTGTCATTTGAATCATCATCATGAATACCATGTAATATCGTTCGCTCAGGTCGCATGATGTGATGCTGGTCGCTGGTCGCGGACCAGGTCGCGAGTGCGATATGAAAAGCCTGAAAGCTGACTGCGGCTGACGTGGCGATGGCAGAGGAGTCGTGCCATGGCACGCACAGTGAGATTCCCAAATCTCAATTTGTACTGTAGATTTTGTGACGGCGTCACGCGGATGAGTTTGCTGTTGTTGCTGTTGGAGACAGGCGGTCGAAGAGAGCGCGCGAGCGAAATGAACCATCGCGTTGCACTGTAGAACGACAAGAACAAGAAAGCGCGCAGTTGTGCACGAAATCTACGGTACAAGCCCGCGTTGTTGCGTGCGGTGCGCTCCTGAGTTCCCGCCGCTCGTCCGATTGCAGGCACCATCCCCTCGTCCATCGTCGCGTTGTGATCCGGCGCGGGTTTGGGGTTACAGTAGGCTGGTCATACAAAGTGCAAGATGTTTCACCCATGAAGTCGCCCGTCTCTGGGCGGTGCCGTGCCCCCGCAACATCCGGAGCGAGTGCTGCGCTCTGCTCGTTGTTCCCCCGTCCCTCCCAATCTCGGCCCGCTCCGATGGATGCCGACGGAAGCTCAAGGCCACGATGAGCTTTTTAATTCGTCTGCGAGCCTTGCATTAGTTTGATTTTAGTATCTAAAATAAAAGCCATCGCATAATTTAATTCTCGCTTCATGTACTGTGCTGCATGCGCATCAAGGGCAACAAGAAGAAGCCAGACAGAGGTGGCGTTGCGGTGTGGTATACTTTCCTTCATAGATTCTTGTTCAGCTAAGAAAGCGAGTCCGCTCGCTCCTCCCCGCATACAAACGCGAAGTGTAAGGAGTTCAGCGCCCGCGGTTGGATCTCGGGGCCGCGGTTTGCCTTCCCGAGGCGCCTTCGCCATCTGTCGCGCCAGCGAGCCAATCAAGCGTAAAGGCCGTCGTTTCCGTCCCGGCGCTGCGCTCGCCCGTCCCCCTCCGCCCAGACGTCGTAGCCGCGGCGCGGTTGCCAGCTGGTTCTAGTCTTTGCTAAGAGAGGGAGTGAAATATCCACCCACGTTAGTCCCCTCTCTCCCATTAATCTTGTCGTTTGTATGCGCCTCGGCGTTTCTCCAGCAAAGCGCCAGTTCACAAGCGGTTGCCGCTCCGCCCTGAACAAGGCTCACAACCCAATTTGCCTGCTAGTGCGTTCGTCGGCTATCAGCGAATTACATCGGAAAGCAGCTAGCAACTAGCGGCCTTTCTCGACCTTCTCCCCCCTCATTTCGACTCTTTCCCCCTCAAGATGAAGGTGTTCGCGCGTATTCTGGCGGCTACGGCAGTGGTCGTGGGCTTCACGGCGGCTCAGGACGCCAGCGCTAGCGGCGCTGGTACCGTGACGGCCGCTGGCTCGTCGGCCTCTGGCTCGGCTGCGTCCACGACGACGGCAACGACCTCGGGCTCGGGCACTGCCGCCAACGACTTCATGGCGACGCTGACCAAGACATACGACAACACGGACTCGTACCACATGAAGCCCGTGCACGTTGTGCAGGCGCGCGTGCAGAGCGACGAGCCGCTGTGGAACGAGACGAGCAAGCGCTTCGGCTCGCGCTACTACGACACGGCTGAGGAGCAGTACCGCGGACTGATGGACACGGTCAACACGGCGTCGGTGGAGGGCGCGCTCATGTTCGTGCAGGCCGAGTGTATCAACTACAACTCGCGCTCGGACGAGGAGCGCTGCGCGCGCAAGAACGGCGCTAACTACGTCGTCTTCTACGAGTTTGCCATCGTGCAGACCAACGAAACGCTCGCGCTGTACCAGGACACGGCCGACCAGAACGAGTACGGCCCGATGCTTCCCATGGACTCTGGCCGCTGCACGCCCACGAGCAGCGACGGCAGCTCGAACACGTTCCCCACGGCCTGCTACTACTTCAACGGCGACGAGGGCCAGCCGAACGTCGGCCCCTTCGTCGGAGGTGAGCTCAAGGAGACGGACCAGCGTGCCCCGTACCCGAACAACGTCTGGTACTCGTTCCCCAACTCGTGCCCGCTCAACGAGTGGGGTGACAAGTCGGACGAGTGCCGCGAGTCGACGCGCGCTGGTCTCTGCCCCATGGACACCATGCCCGATGGAATTACGTGCACGTTCAGCTACCGCGTGCTTGGCTTCGTGCTGATTGACGACCTTGTGGGCATCACGTCGATGACGAGCAACACGACCGGCGAGACCTACAGCAACTTCACCGAGTTCTGCGAGGACGGTGGTGTGGAGTTCCTGGCTGACACCCTGACGGGCGAATGGGAGGATGGCATTACGTTCTGGGAGAACCCGCAGGACGAGGACGCCAACTCGGAGCGCGCCACCAAGCTTGTCGAGACGTACACTAGCCTGCTTGCAGGTGAGCTCGAGAACACGGCCATGAGCGCCGACACGATTGCCAACTTCCTGCCTCTGCCGACGGTTGAGTCGCTCCGTGCGGAGAACCCGGCCTGCTACTACAACGTCAAGAAGTGTAACTCGGACGCTGGCTGCGTTCGTGAGCTGTACGGCCAGACGTGCACGGTCTGCAATTCGACCTCGACCGATTGCGAGGTTCCTACCAGCGACTGGACGTTCCCCACGCTCGCCAAGGCTGTTGGTGAGGACGGCAACACGGGCGACGCCTCGGCTGACGGCTCTACTGCGTTCGTCTCCAGCGCTGGCGATGACTCGACCTCTTCGGGCTCGTCGAGCTCGGGCGTCGCGTCCACGTTCTCGGCTGCTTCGGCTGTGTTCACGTCGGCTATGATGCTGGTCGCTGCTGCTGCGCTCAACTAAGCGCGCCCGCCTCGGTGTGGAGAGGCTGTGACTTTTTCGTTCGGTAGGCGAGTGGTGTGTATTGCAAGGTGGCGTCGCGCTCGAGATGGTCATGTCATTTCGTTTTCCTAGCTGTCGCTTTTTTGCCTTCAAGTAGAAATAAGAGAAACATGGACGCCAACCTTGCCTGCCTACTCTGTGCTACTTTTACTAGTTTGTTGATGTGCTTGTCGGAGTGACGTGGCTAACGTGGGCCGTTGCGAGCTTTACGAGCACGTCACTTTGAGTAGTCGTGAATGGAAAGCAAAGCGAGTCAAGCAAGCCGTTGGCGTCCATTTTCGCTGTTTGGAGCTCGAGTTATCAGCGATCAAAGCACGCGTGGACGCTCGTCTCTGCTTCTTACATTACTCTCTGGTAAACGGAGACCATGGGATGGGAATGAAAGCGAGGGCGATAGATTTCTCCCGCAGCTTTTAGTTGAACGACAAGGAGGCCGCGAGCGCCAGCAGCATCGACAGAGCGACCGACGTCGACAAGCCAACGGCGGAGCTCGAGTCCGCAGTGGCCGAGTCGTCGCCAGCGCTCGCCGTAGTCGATGATCCGTCTCCGGAGGCCGTACCCGTGTTGCCGTTGTCGCCCACAGCCTTGGCGAGCGTGGGGAACGTCCAGTCGCTCGGCGCGGTCTCGCAGCCGTCCGACGTCGAGTTGCACACGTTGCAGACCTGTCCGTAGAGCTCTCGCACGCAGCCGTATTCCGAGTTGCACTTCTTGACGTTGTAGTAGCAGGCCGGGTTCTCCTCGCGGAGGGACTCGATGGACGGCAGCGGCAGCATGTGCGCGATCGCGTCCGAGCTGATGGGCGAGTTCTCCACGAGGCCGTTCGTCAGGTTGTAGTAGGCCTCGACGAGCTTGGTGGCGCGCTCCGAGTTGGCGTCCTCGTCCTGCGGGTTGTCCCAGAAGGGAATGCCGGCCTCCCACTCGCCCGTGGTCGTGTCGGCCTCGAACTCGACGCCTCCGTCCTCACAGAACTCGGTGAAGTTGCTGTAGGTCTCGCCGGTCGTGTTGCTCGTCATCGACGTGATGCCCACGAGGTCGTCGATCAGCACGTAGCCCAGCACGCGGTAGTTGAACGTGCAGTTGATGCCGTCGGGCATGACGCCGAGCGGGCACAGGCCCGCGCGAGTCTCGGCACGGCATGCCGTGGTCTTGTCGCTCCACTCCTCGAGCGGGCACGAGTTGGGGAACGAGTACCAGACGTTGTTCGGGTACGGGGCGCGCTGATCCGTCGACTTGGTCTCGCCTCCCACGAACGGACCGACGTCCGGCTGTCCGTCATCGCCGTTGTAGTAGTAGCAGGCCGTGGGGAACACGTTCGAGCTGCCGTCCGTCGAAGTTGGCGTGCAGCGGCCCGAGTCCATCGGCTCCATGGGGCCGTACTCGTTCTGGTCGGCCGTGTCCTGGTACAGCGCGAGCGTTTCGTTGGTCTGCACGATGGCGAACTCGTAGAAGACGACGTAGGTGGCACTGTTCTTGCGCGTGCAGCGCTCCTCGGTCGACCGCTCGTTGTAGTTGATGCACTCGGCCTGCACGAACATGAGCGCGCCCTCCACCGACGCCGTGTTGACCGTGTCCAGCAGGTCCACGAAGGCCTCGTCAATGTCCGAGTAGTACTCGGACACGAACCGCTCGGCGTCCGCGTTCCACACGGGCGCGTCGCCCTGCACGCGCGCCTGCACCACGTGCACGGGCTTCATGTGGTACGAGTCCGAGTTGGTGTAGTTGCTGGTGAGCGACGCCATGAAGTCGTTGGCCGCGGAGCCGCTTCCACTCGCTGAGGCCGACGTGGACGCCGCCGTGACGGTGCCGGCCCCGCTTTCGCTCGAGTCGGCGGCAAGCACCGCGAGCGGAGCCGCCACAGCAAGGAGAGCAGCCGAGAAGACCTTCATAGCTGCTTGTTGGCTGTTGGTAGTGAGGGACCAGCTATTAGGAAGAGACCAAAGGCTGGCGAGGTAATCTGCGAGGCGCTTGACGCGACGACCGCAAATTTGGGAATGGCACAGACGACGGACGGCCCCGCAGAGCCAGAGGAAGCACAGAGGGAGGCTCGAGGCCGTTGGAACGGCAGGCAAAGCTCAACGTATCGATAGACTTAGGCCAGTAGGGCTTAACTATCATAATAGGCAAACTGGCGGGAGCAGCAGGAGAGGAATGATGCGAGGCGGCTGGATTTTGAACCTCATGCCGATCATGGGGGATCCCCGCCTCAGCGACCTGTTGAAGAGTGACGTACTTCTGAGACGAAGCCCCTCGCCGGCATACAAAAGGCAAGACAAGGCGTGTCACAATGGGGCGATCGACCACCGAAAGCGAAACCGATTTTCAGCTGATCCTGTGCGACTTCCCCTGCCCCTACACGCGCAATGCGACGGCGGTCCGCGCTCAGGCAGCTATGATACAGTAGTTCACCTACCGGATCGGAATGAGCGAGCTCTCTTCCTGTTGTTGTTGTTATAGGCTTTCGAAACGAAGAGATGAGCTGCAGGATTGCACGTTTGGAGCGTTCGCGAGCGCAGCTTTGTCACCGATGGATGTGAGATTCGAAGTGGAGGAAGCAAAGGTTTGCATACACTCGACTCGGCATCACTTCCGTCCGAAGCGTGCCACGTGCGACGAGATTTCGGCAGTCAGCTGCTCTAACCTACGTGCGACTGAATTGGGAGGACCCATAATCGAGAATTGCGGTTGATTTCGATTCGAAGATTGATCAGCTGCGCACGATTCGTTGAGCACCGCGGCCGAGCGTGCGACAGCTAACCAGTAAGTGTATTAATGGGACCAAACACCTAATGCACGTTGGACTCAGCTCTCGCTGGTCGCTGGATAGGCACGCACGTTCTCTACGGCTTCGTTGGCTTCATTTTTGACTTTGAGGAAGTCTTGGTGGATTCCTCGGCTGGCTGATAGCGTGTCATGACCCACGCACGCACCACCTTGCTGCGGTACGCCGGGAACTCTTCGAGGATGGCTTCGAAGCGGTCGCTTGTCAGCACGAACAAACTCGACACGCATGCCGCGACGCACGTGGCATTGCGAGGTGTGCCAAAAAGCAGCGAGCGCTCGCCAAAAAAGTCGAACGGGCCTTTGACGATACGCTCAGCACGCTCAGTGGCGGTGTTGATGTCGGGCGGATCCGTCGGCGACACGATGCCAACAACCGCATTCTCGGTGATGTCTACTGTAGCTTGTGGCGAAACTGTGGGTTTGCTTGGTTCTTCACTCGCGAGAGCGAGCCATTCGTTTACCGAATCCTCGTGGTCGTCATTTACGCTAGCAGCAGTTGTTGCTTGATCCATGTAGTGCGAATTGCTATCTTGTGTCATGGTCATTGATGCACGATGGTTCTCTGAGGCACCTCCATCTACAACGGAGGCCATGCTAGCCACTCGAGTACCAGGCTTCTTCTTTCGCACGGCCGAGATGACCACTAGCCCGGTCTCAACAATATACAGGCTTCGCTCCATGTCTCCGCGCTGAATGATAACGTCGTTACGCACAAAGAACTCGTGTTTAATAGCGGCAATGATGGCCTTGCTAAAAGATTCCTCGCAGGTCTGGAACAGCCGCACGTTCTGGATCAAGTTCGCGTGCACGAGTCGAGCAATGTCTTGCCGCAAAATGGTTGGCAACCCACTAAGTTGCTGCTCTTCGTATTTTCCCTTGCTTTCCTGCCATGAAAGTGCAAAGTAGACCTTCATCTGTGTCCACATGTCGGACGGAAAGTCATGAAAGGCCATGAAATGGCCCACTTGTGACACACGCTCTTCAAACTCGGCTCGCGTGCCCAGCTCCATGGCGAAAAATTTGAAAAACCCACCCGATAGCATGCTGAAAAGGACAACCGACACAAAAATCACAGCCAACGTCGCTGCATTCTCCACAGCGTTCATCGGTAAGATGTCGCCGTAGCACACTGTCGTGATGGCGCCGATGCTGAAGTGAAAGCTCCGGAGATACGCCTCCGCGACTGGAACACGGCGAATTTCGCCAAGATCTTTGCTACCCTCGAAAGTCAACATACCTGGCGCAGTAAGCCATGAAATATCCCCATCCTGGTAGTGAAGGTATGACACGCCAAAAAAAATGCACGCGAGCCAGTGCGTTCCAAGCAAAAAGTCAAATCCAAGACGCACAAGATACAGAATTCCTGGCCGCAGCTGCAACTTGGCTAACGACTTGGATTCGTAAAGCAGCGCAAGTTGTATCTCGTCGCTCAGCGAATGAAAGTGTGCGACTCGTAAGAATCGATTGAGCTTGAGGAAAGCAATTGTGTGCCAATTGATGAATCCACCACTTGGAGAATGAAAGAGCGGCCATTCGTTTGGGGATTGAGGAATCGGTGGAGGGCCAAGGAGTGGGATAGCAGCTACCAACAAAAGCTCGATCGGGATAAACGATGCAATATCCAGCAGGTACGATCCGTGCTGCCAGTAGTGTGTAGCGATAGTCTGCGGGTCGGTAATGGTCTCACCGCCATCGACGTACGCGAAGAAGCATCGATGGAAGACAAAATCCACGGCGCACAACCCGTCTACCAGCAACAACTCGAGTGCAAACCACAGTGCTACCCATAGCTCGATCTCTCGCTCGTTCAAGAAGCCATCCATGAACGACACTCGATACGGTGAAATTGTGATCGAATAAGCTGTCACCGCTAGCATCACCGATGACCAGACGCGCCGAAATCTACTGTTAATCGCGAACCGATTCGACTTCACCGGGGCGATAGAGTTTGACTTTTGCGAATCTCCTGATGCTGTCTGTGTTTGCAGATCACCAGCAGGAATGGGCGCAACCTTACTTGATAGCGGTGACACTTGAGTATTGCCCCGACAAAGTAATCGGCGAAATGGCCAAGCCAAAAAGGCAAACAATCTCCTGCCTATCTGACTTGCCATGGAGCCTACAACGCTGTCGCCGATTGTGCCATAGTTTTCCTCATACTCATACGGATCCTCGTCCATATTGACTGAAGACATGCGTCGGCTCACACTCCACTTGCCACTGTTGCTTCCGCTGTCAACAGTACTCCGTCTTCTCGCAAGTCCATGCATTCGAGTCGCAGCTGTTAAATACGCTGTGATGCGGGCTGCGAGTGTCGGGATAGCCACGTCGTTGAGAGCAAACTTCTTGTCGAGATCAGCCCGGACTATTTGAAGGGAGTGCCGCCGCGGCCCCATTCGAGCTGATGATAGTGCATCTTTGCCAAGACTGCATGCAGCTTTACTGGCATGAACATTTTCGCGGAGATCTTGCACCGTGTTGAACGATTTACGACGCTGGAGAATGTGGCGGTTGCGGAGCTGTACATTTTGCTCAACTTGAGCCCAGCCATACGCAAAGAGTTGCAGTGCGCGCAATCGCTTTTCATGATGTTTCCATTGTAGCTCGATAATCACGGTGGACGTCACCAAGGATCGTCGAACTTTGGTCACAGTGATCTTGGAAGCTCGACTACCGACTTCGCTTCCGGGTGGTGTCGTAACGGTAAGCCTCCTACCAGAGCCACTAAACTGCGTGAAGACGAGTCGGCGGAGCGATTCCATTCGAGGAAGAGTTGGGGTATTTTCTGGCTTCGGAGGCGTGGTGGCTGCAGCATGCAGAGATACTGGGACTGCAACTTCAGCTACTGGTGCTGTGCCGAAGGACTCGACTGGAGTATCTAGAGAGTTGGCTCGGATTAGACCTCTTGATGACTTCCTTCGCAGCTCCGCGATCGTTGGATGCGCCCCTACTGTGGTGGTGTAGTTGGTTTGTTCGTAAACACTCATCGCTGCCTCAACACGTGCGCGCTCATGAGCGGGTGACATCCCAGAGCTTCGGCGTCGCTGAATTTTTTCTCCTTTGATTTCTTGTGGGGCAACCGAGATTATCGTGCGACCTCGCAGTCTCTTTGGGCGTACCCACGAACGAGGTGCAGCTTGCATCTCCGCGATGACCGCAGCAACCTCCCTCCCGCAAACAGTAATTGAGGGCATGGGTGCATCGCTTCGCACAAAAAGATTTTTCTCGATGTTCAAGTATGCACGCGCAGTGCTTCGGTAATTCTTTTGGATGTGAGGCAACAGCGAGTACTCAATCTGTCGGCGTACAGATCGCGGCCACAGTCGATTCCATGCTGATCTATCCAACTGAAGAACTTGACAGCTACGAACAGCACGGGTAGATGTCAAGCGCCGAGCGCCACGTAGGAAGAATGCAAATTCTCCAAACATACTACAAATGTTGCGAGAGCACTCGTTTGTTGACACTGTCTTGCATGTTCCGGCTTCCAGTAATCCGAATTGTACACCAGAAATGGCACTGTATACTTCGACTATTCCATTCTGTAACAGATACAATCGGTTGCCCATACGCCCCGCCTCGTAAATGATGTCTCCATGCAAGTAGATCTCGAGATATAGAGCGCTACTCAGGGCTTCTAGGTGAACTGGGGCAAGCGCAGTATTCAGCTCAGGCACAGAATGCAGCATTGGGCCATAGAGTTCGTAAAATAGCCCAGTTCGCAATGCAGGTGGGAGATCCTTCAAGATTTCGCCAAGGCGCAATGATACTGAGCACTCGGATTTGTAGTGCAGCCCTTCGAGACCGCGGAGTCGAAGAGACTCAGGTAGACGGCGCTGCTTGGCGTATTGCTGGAAGTGCTCAATGCGATCGTCGCGTTGCTTGCGATCCTTATCAAGTGTGATCATGAGGGCGTTGATACGGCCAATGACCTGTCCGATGAAAATCCAGCCGAGAGCACAAGTAAACATGGCAAACAAGGTCTCGAGGAAGTTTCGAGCCCAAATATCTCCAAAACAGTCAACTGTAAACTAACAGAAAAAATGTTGTGTAAGTACAAGAGTGGACGAGCGAGGAGAACTAGATAAAAAAAAACAATCGACCTACAGTTGAGAGGCACCAATAGAAGGCGCGCATATAGTGCACAGTTGGACTTCGTGGGTGCTGAAGGAGAATCGGATCTGTGGAGATCCAGCTGCGCTCAACGAGTCCTGTCTCAATCTGTAGTCGACCCAGCAAGTAGTAAATACAACTGGCGTAGTGGGCGGTCGATAAGAAGATGAGGAAAAACTTGACAAGATCGAACAAGCTCGAGAAGAGCGTGTTGCCCTGGAGATAGTTTTCCTGGATGTAGGTGTGCATATCTGAAGTGATACCTGCGAGGTGGACAGAGCGAACAAGTCTTGGGATGCGCGTGAGTGTCATTCGCAAGTAGCTACCAGTGATAAAGTACAGCGGCAGCATGCTAACGCAGTCGGCCCAAAGCCAAGTTTCGCGGTAGTGGCGCCGGATAGCAACCGGGTCCATAGTTTTCTCGCCTAATTCAACGTAGCCCATGTGGCCGTACTTTAGGAATAGGTCGACGTAAAGTAGCAGATCAAAAGCGTAGTCGACTGTTGTCAAAACAATCCAAGTGCGCGACTTGGGATACCACAGAAATGCCACGCGGAAACTGATGGCGACAAAATTGTATACAAAGATGACGCGCATGACACGTCGCCACCACATGGCAAATCGTGCTTCTGGGTCAAGAACAAAGGAAGCTCCCGTGCGCAATGGGGCATTTGATTCAACCGACATGGCACTGTAGAAGTCGTCACTAGTACTTTCACCGAGCAGATTTGAAGACGAGTCCGTGTCGCCTCGCCGACCAAAGAAGAATCGACCAACCTTTGCCTTGGTTACGAAGTTGGAGCGATGAGTTTGCAGAAGTTGCCGATCAAGCACGCGTTGCGTCTGGTTGCGCGCCTTAACGATCGCTACTCGCTTGGGGAAGCGAGCAGCGACAGCTATAAAGTCACATCGGCGAACAACTGCGACTTGGACTGCTGACGATACGACTCGAACTGTCACATCATACAGCTCGGCAGCATCCAGCAAGCTTTCTTCTCCAAAATAGTCGCTCTGCTTGAGCATGAGCACAGGGATTGGGACAAGAGGTGCAGAAGTTATCGACGTAGGAACTACACTTCGAAGCGTATCCCGTCGACGGATATTCGGCATTGTTCTCAAAATTGGAGATGCCACTGGAGGATGCGACAGCGGTTTTACGATAGGCTTTACCGATGTGGCCTTTATTGCGTCTGCTAACACTTGTTTTTGTGGACTGCTTAACGCTTTCCGGTTCCCTTCTCCGAACTGCGGTATCATCTGAAGCCAGCGAGGAGACGGACTCCTTTTAACGTTAGGATCTTGAAGGTCATCGCTAGCAGATGATAAGTTTGCTGCGGACTTAAACATAGCACTTTTCTTGTGCTGCAGCTGTAAAAGTTGAACGTGGTCTGGCAGCGCCGATGCAGGCGCTGAAAACGTGGATCGTGACAGTTTTCGCAAACCCGAGTTTCTCCGGGCGGCAACGACAGGAGTCGGTAACAGTGGGGGTGCTGGTTCCAGTAGAACAGACACCTTATTGTTGTGTCTTTTCTTCAATTGCGCTCGTAAGGCAATCGGGGAAATATGTCCAGACAGTAGAAGCGTTTTCCGATCGCTCGATCCACGACGTACACCTCCTCTTGGAGCCATACGCACAGCTGGAAGTAAACACTCGCACTCTCCGCTTTGTATGAGAAAAAATTCGGTCGCTAAGTGCCCTTCTCTCGCCACGACAATATGCTTCAGAAAGATTTCGCTTGTCGTCACGAGCGCTAGCTCTCGAATGAACTCATCGCTCGCATTGTTTCCTGCAAACAGTGGGCAACGAGAATAGTCTTCGAGGTAGAGTAGAAACCATAAGTCCCGCCGCAGTGTGCGAGGCAGTCGCAGCGCTAGATCTTCACTGCTCAGGGTACTTCCATTGAGCTTCCACTTCATTTCGTAATAACTTCTGATGGCTCTTTTGGTGGCATCGGAAACTGTCGGCATCCCTAGTAGAGCGACGTTTAACTCTTCAACTCGCTCGTCCTTCAGCAAAGAGACGATGCTGAGCTGATCTAGCACGCTGGAGAGGGCACTGCTTGTAAAATAGCAGATGTTCGCACCGAGGAAAATCCAGATGCAACCAATGACGCACTCTATTGTCGAGAACGACACGATATCACCATAGCCAACTGTTGATAAAAGCACGATACTCCAGTGCAAAGACCGCAGATATGGCGCGTCGATGTTGAACGTACTGCGGTCGTACATATACCACGTGCAGTTGTCGGCAAGACTGGCGGATTCCAAGCACTCTTGCCATGATATCGACATGAATAGGACTCCCTCGACGGGCAATCCACCATGAAAATCATATGCGTCGGCAACAAGGAAAAACAAACAACCAGCAAGATTCCCAACAGTTACACACAGCAAAATGATGTAGACCAGCAAGCGCTGAGCCGGCGTAAACCCAAGATCAACCATGACCAGCTTCAGTCGTTTCCGCATCTGACGCACGCGCAATAGCCGTATAAGGCGTGTAAAACGCATGATTTGCACCACACGACCCGAAAAGTGCTCTTTTGGAAGGATGTCCCAGACGAGCGAAATTGGTAACAGTGCGATGAGATCAAATCTGTAGTCTGGCTCGGTTCCCAAGAATCGTTTGAAAGCGGCACGTTTCTCATGAAAAAGTCGCTTAAAACTTGCTTGACCAGTTGTGACTGGTGTTGTTGCCGGTGTAGCTGGAGCTGTCGGCGCCGTCACCTCTGTCGTCATTGTTGTTGTATTCGTCGCAATAGGCGACCGCGCGTTGATTGCAGAATGTACACTTCCTAAATCAACTCCAGCATCTTGTGATGATGCTAGAAAGTATAATGATCGCAGGATCAAGTCAATTAGGAAAAAAAGCTCGACCAACACTGACACGAAAAAGTTTAATTGCTGGAAGGCGATTGGAATGGCAGCAGTGTTTGGGTGCACACCATGGTCGTTCAGCAGTCCAAATCCACGCTGAAACGCAACTTGATATGGAACTTCCCACAGCAAAAATGACAGCAGCGCACACTCGGCTCCTAGCCAATAGCGCCGAAACCGCGACTGCGGATGGCGCCGCGTGATGATAAGGGGCACGTCGCGCTTGTGGATGGTCGCATTAGAGCCTTTTCGAGCAAATGCTTTCATAAGCGTGCTTCCTTTGCCTGCTAATTTTACGAGCCGCGCACTGGTTTGCATTGAATGCAGTGAATTTAGATTCCGAGTTACGTCTGACACGGAACTTGCTCTGGACCGTTGGTGCTCGGCCTGTGATCCATAATTACTAGCAATAGTCGCTCCGCCAAAGTGCTTGTGAACAGCCACATCAAACGACCGCTTTGAAAGCCGCCACAGCTCAACGAAAGTGTCCGAAATCAACAGATTTAGGGCAATATGGTTTTCAAACAAAGTGTACTCAGCATATGATGTCCCGGTCGCCAGTCGGCCAACCAGTAGTCCCCCATTCTTGACGTCGATTATACGAATGGTACCGGACGCGACAATTAGCATCTCTTCCTTCTCCCCGACTTGTACAACAGTTTGATTTGGTGTGAAAAAATCATTCTCGAGTAGGCTGAGGATAGTGCGTAGGAATGCGCCTTGTCGATTGCGAAAGATCGGGATCTGCTCGGAGCAAATGTAAACGGTGAGAATTGAAGCCCTCGCAGCGATAGGCGATACGTTATGCACTTCTAACCTGTCCAAAACATTTGAACTTGACGTAATTGGAGCACTGCGAGCGATAGTGCGGCGGCATGTTTGACACTATGATTGCCTCCTCCACACCGTTTCTGGTCCGCTCCATGTAATAAAAATAGGCAGATACGGAATTCGATAGCTCTGGAGTAATTTCTCGTGCGCGGAGAAACTGGTTGACAACAGGCACACTATTGTTTAGCGAATACGTAACATAATGTATGACCATTGCAGTGCTTACCCGCTTGACCTGGATTAGTTGTGTGCTGATGTTAGTCGACATGTTTGTGTCTTTGAGGGTAAAGTAGAACGAGTACCCCGTCACGATTGCTGTAGCCCAAAGCCCACTGGCGAATTGAATGCACACTCGGTACGCCGTCTCGAGCAGAGTAACCGGAATCAAGTCGCCTTGGCCGAGCGTCACCACCGTCTTGCAGCCCCAGTACAGTGTGCGAATGTACTTTCGGAAGCTGGAGCCGCTCTCAAGATTATCTCGCAGCACCCAAGCCTCAGGCGTTGGAAACTTGCTGCAGTGCGCAAATGAAATCCCACATTCGATGTGGGCGATAAGCATATAACCGCATGCTGCGATATGGCAGAGATAAATCCCAATCACAAACAGATATGCTGTAACAGAAACTGTCGAAAACGATAAAACTTGGACAATGCGCCATCTTGAGAGCGCGGGAACCACGGTTGCTGTGAACTGTGCTTTAACATTAGTACGCGCTTGTGGGAATCGTAGTAGCCCTGCAATGTGCAGGTAATTGAGATTCTCCCCAATAACTAAAACTTCCCAGGGAAAACAGCTTGAAACGACCAAAATTGCACTCCAAATCGATGGAAGTGAACGACGGTCACTGTCGAGCCGGCTGCTGCGAAGACGACCGCTGCCAGTTCTAGCAAAGCTTTCGCGACCATGGCCACCGCTGACAAAGCTCCGATTTCGCCGGAGTAGCGTTCCCTCTCGATGAATGAGGGTTATTGCGGCTGGATGGCCCAGTTGCTGCGATCGAGACGCAGACAGCCTGAGAGACGACCGCGATCGCGATATCGATCCGACGTTGAGGCTGGCAAGTAATCGTACGAGTAGTGCCCACTTGCCACAAGTAATGCGCACCACAACTAAGATGAAAGCTGCTGCGAGTCGTCGAAATGCAAGCTTGAGCTGTCGACGTAGAAGTAATGATCGAACCACGCACCCAAGCAGATCCATTATTGTGAGCCCAATGAGTTCGGTAGTCCACTCATTCACCGATTCTGCGCTATTCCACGGGTCGAACAGGAACCCCACTCGATACGGCACAATGCAGAACACAAAGAGGGCGTCAAGGAACCCGCACAACTTCCATGCTTGGAATACACGGTCTGACCATTGCTGTCTTCTCAGTGACCAAATTCTTGTTGCACTTTTGCTGTGATCTCCCACTTCCTCCGCATGATTTGCTGTCTTGACATTGCGAAGCGATAAAGCTCGTACGGCGCGCAATTTTCGCATAGATTTGACCTGGATGTTGGCGAGGCCGAGCTTCGCATCTCTGATCAGATCCTGCTCAGCCTCATGGTTTTCTGCCTGTATCTGGTTCGGGAAGACGCCGCTACGGAAGCAGCTGTCCGCGCCATCCAGAGGCATGGCAAAGCGCGCTCCCAACTTGCGCTCGCGTCTCAAACACGGACGACTTCACGAAGGCGCTCTGTGCTAGCTTCAGTCGTCTCGAAGCCGACACCTCAACGGCCTTGCACTCATCGTATTAATAGGGCCCGACGAAACCAATGGCGAAATCGTCTCGCCTGGAATAACGAGAGAACGTCAGGCGGGAATGGATTACTCGGGAAAAATAAATACGGCGGACTCCTCGAGGCTACTAGTAGCGTCTAGCATGACTCGTGCTCGCTCACTTTGCTTCTAGTTGGCACGGCCAAACACTCGGCCCGGTCGGTTTTCTGGTGGTCCATTGGAGCCCATGAAAGCTGGCGAGTCTCGGAGGTGTCTCTAATCCATCCGCGACAGAGATTGTCTTGAGCGATCTCATATCAAACATCTTGCGCGCCAAGTTGTCCATTCAGAAATAGACGAGCGCGACCGTGATGTCATCGACGACATCTTCCTCGGCATTCCAGCGCTCGAATGCTTCTTCTACTAGCGCGTCGCAGGCTTCCTGCGGGCTCATGCCTTCTTGCCGAATGCAGGTCGACACAAAGTCGATGCACTCGTCGCTGCCAAAGAACTCCCAAATGCCGTCGCTCGCGAGCACCGCGAACGCCTTGGGGGGTCCCTGATCACCATCGGACACCCAGCTAGATCCGTCGACTGTGATGATGTCGGGGTCCGCCGTCACGCCGACTGTCTTGGCCACCGCGTCGCCGAACGATCTGGACATGCCGAGCCCGGGCATGTCGACGTCCTGGAGCCAGACTCGGTAGGAGCCCCACTCGAAGACCCTGCCGTTGTTGGCCTCGATCCGCGCTCGCTCGTCGGGCACGTCGGGCTTGTGGTCGAGGCTCTCGCAGTGTAGCACGTATCTGTCCTGCTGGGCGTCGAGGCGCGCGACGATGGCGCGGCTGTCGCCGACGTTGGCGATAAACACGTTCCTGTTGTGCACGAGCATGCTGACCGCGGTGGACCCGCTGACGCTCGTGTCGATGCTGCTGGCGGCGAGCCGCTCGGCGGTCGTAGCCGCTGCCTGCGTGAACATTTCCACCGCGACGGCGGGGTTCTTGGGCATTGCCAGGTTCTGGAAGGCGTCCGCGAGCGCGAGGTGGTATTGTTCCCGAATGAGGTGGCTGACGAAGGCTCCCTGAGGTCCGTGGCCGTCGAAAACGGCGAACAGCGTGGCGCTGGCGTCGCCCGCCAGTGCATCAGTGACACACAAGGCGTCCTGGTTCTCTTTCCGTCTTCTCAACGGGTCGTTGCCCGCTCTGGAGCGGATCCCCCACCTCAGCCGGCCGTTGCTTGACTGCATACAGCGTAGGTTAGCTAGCTACTCAACCATGAACCAAATTGCCAAAGGTTGATGGACGTACGCGGTATCCGCCTGACCTGGCGCCCGTGAACTCCGTCAGCTCGACCCGCTGGCCGTCGAGCGCGAGCCCCGGGACGCCTCCGGCGAGCGTCACGACGGCGTCGGCGGCTTCAACTTGCGTCGCATTCTCGCTTCTCGCCTTCTTGAGCTCTTCGTCTGCTAACAGCGAGACCGTCACGGGGTCCACGAGCAGCAGCCCCGTCTTGGAGCGAGACAGGCGTCTGGAGCTGGCGATGGTCATGGCAGAGGGCGCCCGGCTCAGTTCAGCGGCGTCCAGCACGCCCGCGTAGTGGGTCGCGTGGTCGTCGGCGCCCCAGCAGCAGCGCGCGAGCGGCGCCTCGCAGGCCTTGGCGAGCGCCGAGCCCATGAGGAAGGCGGCGAGAAGTGGCGGCCCATACACTAAGCGGAGTAACAGCCGGCCTGGAATTTTTTTAGATGAGAATGGGTTCGGAAAAACAGCCACGGAGCAGCCAATCAGCGGCGACGTGGGAGCGATTTTCAGCCAGTGAGAGGGTGCCTCTAAATTGAACTTCTGGAAAATGCAGTCGAAGATCATGGAGCAGGCGTCACCGCTGGAAAATGAGGTGAAGCTTGGAGTCGAGCTGGCAGCTCTCGCCGGGCAAGCGCGGCTTTGTGGGCGCCAGCGAGGCGATCGTCCTAGGTAGGTGCGGCACCATGGTCAGGGCTCCCGGGTATTGCATTTGTCACTACCGTCTCTAGCGTAGCGAAGTTAACCTCGGGCTCCATTCCCATTTATCTACCATGCAACAAATAATTTCAATGCAACCAGTTTCATCAAGGTCCTCAGTGCAAGTGTTTACCACTGCCGCACCCCAAAATCTTCTTTTCGCACGCAAAAACAAAATAACTTCTAACGTAAACGGCAGCAGCGGCCGGCGCTGCGTGCCGAGCGTGGCCTTGGAGACGCTGAACAATTTCTCGACGACGTTCAACGTTGGGGGAATCGATCCCACCAACTCGTAAGTCGTCGAGATGATTCGACGCTTTTATTTGTTCGACAAATGACGGTGACTTCGCTGGTCCTGTCCTAGGGTGCGTTTGGCAGCACGTGATTTACGATTTTCTGCACGTTTTTACTCACCAATGCAAGTCTAGAATTCAAGCTCAAATCGCGGTGCATTTGGTGCCGCGATTTGCGATAACAAATTCTGTTTTCGGCATCGCCGAATTTGGCGATGTGAATTTCTCGATTTAGAATGCATAGAGGGGTCACCTCGAGCCCTTATCGGTATCCAGATCGAGTTGGGTTGCGTATGATTCAACCACTTGAAAAAAAAGCGAGATGTTGCCCAACACAGTCTGCTCTGACGAGGACCTTGCTGTCCTGGTCCAAGTCGTACTGGAGGATGCGCGCTGGCTAGGCAAGACTGCGCAGTCGTTATTGCAACTTCGACAACACGACTTCAGCAACTTTTATTCGCTTGAAAAAATTCGTTCCATAGAAAGATACGCCCATCCTCGTTTTAACCGGTCCGGGCGAAAAATCCAGCAAGCCGACCAGCTGTCGCTTCAGATTTCGCTTAGCATCGCGCAAGTGTGCAGCGTGCGGCTGGTAGTCTTGAAGTTGCGCGACTTCAGCCATGGAGCCGGTGAATAAGCGGCCACACTCGTCAAGCACGGACCCAAGCGCAAAGCGACCGCGTCTCGTGAACGCTGTTGCAGTTGCATACGAAGCAGTTGGCGAAGATGTCTTCTTGCCGCCCACGCAACTAATGCGACGGCAATCGAAGCCACCGACCGCTCGCAAAAAGCGTAAGGCGTCGTACTTTCACTTTACTTTCGATGTTGGTCTGACAAATGGTTTGTCCAGCAACGAAACACGCAGGGAATGCACAAGCGGCTGCCGTAGGCGCTGAGCGATTTACTACAAATGATCTCGTAGTTTCGGATCCACAAAATCATCATCCCGTTCGTTCTAGTGACGTTCAAAACGCTGAAGTTGGAGATTCGCCTGTTGTTTCCAGCGCCTCACACGCAGACGACCAGACTCACGGCTATGAACATGAGATGACTGTGGCTGCTCAATTTGACGAAATCAGCAAACCAATTGCACCGAATCCCACGCCTGTTCGGACGAGCGTTCCAAAGCTAATTGGGCGTGAGTTTGCGTCATGGGACGCATGGTTTGCGTTCTTTGAGGATTTTGAAAAAGAGCACTTCGCGTGTTATCGGAAGCGCGACTCGCAGGCTCGACAGCAGTGGAGCTGAGCACAACCACGACTTTACAATCCAGACCGACAAATCCCAGCAGAGTTCGAGCAAGCATTCGTGAAGTATAAACACACTCTTGGGTGCATCCAGAAGGCGCGAGCGATGGGTGAGCGCAAGCCTAAGAGCCCGCGCTTCAAAGGATGTCTGGCTTCAGTGCGCGTTGCAGTTGTGCGTGTTGGATCTAAAGATGGGCGATCCGTGTAACTGTTGAGGTGCGGGTGCCTGACTGATATTTGGTTGTGCTCAACTAATCGTAATGTCGTTTAGCATGAGGTGCACAACCACCAAATGACACCGGCGATCTATGCAGCGCTCAAACGTAGCAACCCTAGACGCAAGAAATACATGATCTGGTCGAGGACACTCATATCCTTGACCTGAGTAACTAAGTGGCGGAACTTGCTCACATAGTCTGGAAGATCTTTGCAGTTCTTCTTCTTCAGATCGTCCATCTGCTCTCGCAGTCTCTCTTGTAGATCAGCAGGGACAAACTCCTTTTCCAACTTGGTGAAGAAGTTGTCGACGCTGGTCACGGTAGCCTTCTGCATGATATACCACTGGGCGGCTCCATGCCTCAGGGTATTGCCCAACACTGCCAACATGTGGCTCACAACGCTAGCTTCCTTGTACTCTATCATGCGTCCATTAGAGTACTGCTCGACTTGCTCGACGTACAGTTGGAATGACTCAGAAATTGTACCTCCGTAAGTTGGTAACTTGAAACCATCGAGCTTGAAGTTCGATCGGTTTGCAGAGGTTTGTAGCACGTCCATAATCTGTGTCTGCCGGTCCATATCGTTGACCAGGCTAGACAGGATATTCTTCATTTCTTCGGACGACATGGCTGAATAATTTGTAGTCGAAGGGAACCAGCCTCAATGAACCAAGTACTATGTATGTGTAACAGGGTTTACACACACTCTGCACCGCTCTGCGCGGTACAGTGACTGACAAATTGTGCGGGGCACAGTTTGAACCAAGGCCCTGACGGAATGATGTATGGTACACCGTTCCCTGCGTGTTTCTCGAATGTCGCCACTTCTCATTGGCTATTAGCGGGCACTAATAGCTAATCTGCGTCGTTCTTTAAGGGTGCGGCGCTCATGGCCATTCATGAGCGCCTGCAATAATGTATACATAGGATTTAGGAGGTCAGGAGCCTTTGCGCCCGTCTAGCGGGTCGCTAACACAATAATTCAGTTCTCATTTTACCATTCAAGTGTCTTTTCTCAGTTTACACTGTATTCTCAATACAGTGTATACTTTATTCAAGTCAAAACACACGCTTCCTCCTTACACGCGCACGTGTAAGCCACGTAACTGGGTAGCCCAGTTACAGTATTGGGTTTAGCAGTTGATGCGATTAGCAAGCCTTGGCCACGTCCGCTGTGTCAGCAGACCGAGCCTTAGGTTGCTCTTGTTGCGCTTGCGACGGCTTCGAAGCCGCGGGCTTGAACTGGCGCTTGCGCACCTCGGTCTTCAACCTGGGCTTTAGTGGCTTGCGGCCACTAGCTGGCTGGTGACGAGCCTTTACTGGCTGACGAGTCACACGCGCCGATGCCTTAAAGGCAGGTCGCGGCGGAGGCGGTGGAGAAGGTCCGCTGAACACGAAACGGGCCGGAGTGCACCCTTGGGGCGGTTGCGGGTTGAGCGATCGCATGACCTTGCTGACTCTTGAAGTCAGTATAGTCTCGACTTCGTATAGCTTCTCGGCAGCCGTATACAAAAGCGAGTATACGAGCTTGCCTTCGTGCCGTCTCTGAGCACCCTTGATGCGCTTGTCCGCTAGCACGGCGAGGATGCGACCAGCACGGTTGACCGCGTTGAGACAGTCCTGGCGACACTTGTTCGCTCTGATTGGGTGTACTAGTCCCAAGCGGATGAGCGAGTCTTCTATGTCGTAGTGGCGCGGTTGATGAAGGCGTGTCATAAGCCAACCTCCCAAAATCAAGGCAAACTCAAACCGTCCGCCTCCCGAGTGTTCGCCAATGAAGGCACTCGAAAAGCAGAGGATCAGCCTCTGATTGGTTGGATTTCTGGCTACCTGGGAGCTATGCCGGCTGCAAACCCAACAATGGGCTTGACTATCACCAGTCTTGCTCTGCAGGGACAGTCGAAAACGGGCAGCGGCGGGCGAGCGGCGATCGGCGAGCAGCGATTCGGCGGGCGAGGACAGCGACGGGACAGCGGCGAGGCAGCGGAGCGGCGAACACGGCTTGGATCGACGAGACTTCTGCGGGCTGCGAGGTCGGCAGCGCGGTGCGGCGGCTGGGATCGAGCGGCGGCGCGGACGGCAGGTAAGTCTTCCCCCGGAGCAAGTGCTACCAGATGTGGAGCGCTCACGGGGCTTGTGCAGGAAGCGGTGTTTTTTATTATGAGGGTTTGTCTAACTACTTTTCTGGCGCTCATGGCCACCAGGCGCGCACATGCAAGCTACCTGCCTCTTTATGGGTTTTCTGTGGTTTTCTCGTTTTTCTGTGTGGGTACTTATCATTGGTTGTATGTATATATATAGGCGCGCGTGCCTATAGAGGCTACGCGGCGCAGTCCCAGTTGCGGCGCCGGCGCGCAGGCGCGCCTCCGCTGCGGCCGCACTGGACATTGGCGCGGTGGCGTTGTGCTGCGCTGTGATTGCACAGCGCGCATGACTGTGGCTCGGCTGCGCGGCGCTGCGGCTGCAAGCGCGCCGGCGCCGGCCGAGCTATTGACGTCGCGGCGTCACCACGCCGGCTTGGCTGGGTGGCGCCACGATCACTACAGACGATGCCATGTCCGCGGCCCAGGCGGAGCTCGAGGAGGGTGAGATCGCCGAGAGCGTGACCTCAGCGGCGGGTGCGGTGGCCAAGCGATGCACCGGAGAGCGCGCGGCCGTGCAGGGAGGCGCCGAGCAGCCGGTTGCACAAAGAAATACGGAGCTGGCTGCCCTGCAGGTAGCCATGAATTTGGTGGCGCTTATCGTCGAGATTGTCGGTCGTGACGGGGCCACGCAGCACGTTGAGGGTGCGGCGGCGCCAGCAGGTGGGCGTTCTGCCGCGCAGGCTGCTGCGGATCCCGGTAATTTGGGTTCGTCGAGCTACGACTCCGAAAGCGAGGAGGACGACACCACGTACCTGGTCCACTCCATAGTTGACCGGCACTAGGATCCGGCGCGTCGTGACAGATTCCAGTACCGCATGGTCTGGCGGGCAGCTGAGGGCCGCCAGCAGCGTACATGGGAGCCACGCGGGGCCTCATCCTTGATGGATTCGCCGACCACCTCGCCGCCGTCGACGCATGGGTCGCGGCGAAGACGGACACCCCGTTTGCGACATGGGCTACTAGCAACCGTCCAGCGGTGCTGACGACGAGCAGCACTAGCAGGTGCCTCATTCAGGCGTTCACCATCGCACTCCAGCGAATTCGTGACCCAGTCGGTGTTCTTGGGGTTTATATAGGGTTTAGGGTTTAGGGTTTAGGGTTTAGGGTTTAGGGTTTAGGGTTTAGGGTTTAGGGTTTAGGGTTTTAGGGTTTAGGGTTTAGGGTTTAGGGTTTAGGGTTTAGGGTTTAGGGTTTAGGGTTTAGGGTTTAGGGTTTAGGGTTTAGGGTTTAGGGTTTAGGGTTTTAGGGTT
>JAASGX010000234.1:0-32044 GCA_023334415.1 Phytopythium chamaehyphon | reverse complement strand
GCCACAGCGAGCTTTCGGTTGTGTCATACTTTGTGGACACCAACCTGGCGAAGAAGCGCAAGCGCAACGGCAAAGTTTTGCCTCGAGCCTATAACCCTTCGGTATGGAGGCAGTGCCACTCTGTTTTGCGGTGTGAGCAACCCGGATGCGAGGCGAGCTTGTGGAATCGCGATGTGAACGCCGCTATCAACATTGTGAACTTGCTCAAGTACAATTTCGAGCACAGAGGCGGTCGTATCAGTATTTTTGCCGGCAGAGCGATACTAGCGGTGGATCTCGCATCAGAAATCGTGGAGGTGAGGAAAACACCTCTCACATGGGTCAGTCCCGTATAACATTGTGGAGAGGCTGAGATGGTAGGAGGAGGCCTCAGTGAAGCAGGTGTTAAACAAACAAACAAACTGCACAGATCGGGTCGACGCCGAGCTGCGAAAGGAAGGAGCGTAGATCAAGACACTATGTTGTGTCATGATAGAAACGCATTTCGAAACTACGCCAACGCGCCAAGCACCGTAGTCCTTGCTGGCTGCACTGCTTACTCCTCCGACGACTTGGTCTCTTCGAGCTGCTTGAACATGGCGATGGCCTCCTCGACCGTCTTGGTGCCGTGCACCTTGTTGTCACGGGTGCGGATGTTGACCGAGTTGGTCTCCTGCTCCTGGGCACCGACCACGAGGATGAAGTTGTAGTGCGCCAGCTGGCCCTCGCGGATCTTCTTGTTGAGAGTCTTGCCCGAGTCCTCAATGTCCACGTCAAAGCCCGCGCGGAAGAGCTGGTCCTTGACCTTGTAGCCGTAGTCCACAAACTGCGCGCCGACCGTAACGATCAGGATCTGGCGCGGCGACAGCCAGAACGGGAACTTTCCGGCGTAGTGCTCGACCAGCACAGCCACAAAGCGCTCGAGCGAGCCGTAGATGGCACGGTGGATGATAACCGGGCGTTTGAACAGCTCCTCGTCATCCGAGCGGTACTTGAGGTTGAAGCGGATCGGCAGCTGAAAGTCGAGCTGCACCGTAGCACACTGGTGCTGGCGCTTGAGAGCGTCGGTGATCATAATGTCGATCTTCGGGCCGTAGAAGGCACCGTCACCGGGGTTAACAATCCACTTTCCAGCGCCGACAAACTCGTCGAGCGCTTCCGCGAGCTGCGACTCGGCGCGGTCCCACTGCTCCTTCTCGCCCATGGCCTTCTCCGGGCGGGTCGACAGCTCCAGCTGGAACGAAATGCCAAAAATGTCGTACACGTACTTCATGAACTTGAGGTAGTCGAGCACCTCCGTCTTGATCTGGTCGTCGCGACAGAAAATATGCGCATCGTCCTGCTGGAAACGGCGCACGCGCGTGAGCCCCGTGAGGGCGCCGCTCAGCTCGTTGCGGTGGAGGACACCGCAGTCGGCGTATCGCACAGGCAGCTCGCGGTACGAGCGCTGGCGGTGGTCGAACATGAGGCAGTGCGATGGGCAGTTCATGGGCTTCAGTGCAAACTCTTGGCCCTCGACATCAAACACAAACATGTTCTCCTTGTAGTGTTGCGCGTGGCCCGAGATATTCCACAGCTCCATGTTGAACAGGTTGGGCGTGATGACCTCCGTGTATCCGCGCTCGCGGTACTGCTCACGGATGAACTTGAGCAGCTTAAAGTAGACAGCTGCACCGTGCGGCAACCAGAAGCCGCTGCCGGGGCTAAGCTGGTGGAAGAAGAAGAGCTCCTCGCTCAGGCCCAGGCGGCGATGGTCCCGCTTGGCCGCCTCCTCCTGGAAGTGCTTCCATTCCTTCATCTGATGCTTGTCCGGGAACGAGATACCGTACACGCGCTGGAGACTGTCGTTGGTCGTCTTGCCGAGCCAGTAGGTGCTCGAGGTGCGCGTGACGGCGAAGGCCTTGATCTTGCCCGTGTGCGGGACGTGGGGTCCGCGGCACAGGTCGATGAGCGGTCCGCAGCGGTAGGCAGTGGTCTTGCCGCCGTCCGGGATCTTGGTCGAGATGATCTGCGTCTTGAAGACGTTGTCGGCGAACATCTCGAGCGCCTCCTCTTTGGTGAGCACGATGCGCTCGAACTTCTGCTTGTCCTTGACGACCTTCTGGCAGGCCTTCTCGAGCACGGCCAGGTCGCTCTCGGGCACCGTCTCCTTGCCCATGTACGAGTCGTAGTAGAAGCCGCCCTCGACGGGGGGGCCGATGGTGAGGTGCGCGCCCTTGAGCGTCTCGAGGCTCTCGCCCAGGATGTGGGCGCTCGAGTGCCAGAAGACCATCTTGCCCTCGCGCGAGTCGAACTTGAGCAGCTCGAGGCGGCAGTCGCCGATGAGCGGCCGGAAGACGTCCCAGAGCTCGGCCTTACCGGCGGCCACGGCAGCGCAGCAGGCGTCCGCACCGGCGGCCTCGGCGCTCTCGTTGCCGTCCACGTCGGCCGCCGACACGCGGAACGGGTCCTCGGGCGCACCTTGGTAGGTGACACGCGCCACGACCACCTGGTCGGCCAGCCCCTGCGAGATGCCGAGCGCCACGTCCAGCGGCGTCGTCTGCCACGCCACGCCCTCCTTGACGGCGCCGTCGGGCAGCGTCACGCGGATGGGCCGGCCCGCGGCCGCCAGCGCCGAGATCTCGGCCTGCTGCCGCGCCATCACGCGGTCGTACACGGCCGCGCGCGCCGCCAGGAACGGCGGGTTGGGCGTCAGCGCGAACGGCCCGCCGATCTTGGCGCTGTCGGCGATCGCCGGCCCGCTCGCCTGCGTCAGCCGCGTCTTGACGCGCTCCGCCTTGTCCTTCTGCTCGCTCATGCTCAGCGCCGCCTGCGTCTCGTCTCGAGGATTTCTCTTTGGCTCCCTGCACGCCACGCAAAGACCACCCCGCATTCGTACTTAGCGCGGGGGGCTCTCGGATTGGCCGCATTCTCACGAGCCCGCGGCCGCGATTGGACAAAATAAAACAGCGGCGTCGAGACTCCTGGAAGCGAAAAAGACATGCTGCATGGCCGCCGTGACCACAAGATCCCGCCGCGAAGGCGCCGGCCCTGAGACGAAGCGAGCGACGTTGCAGGCGGCGCGGGTCTGTGCGCCGAGTGAAGGTCCAGCGGCGCCGCGGACGAGCGCGAGCAAGCAATGGGGCGAGCGCGAGGCGTTAACAAGCGGGGCGCAAAGGGCCGATCGGCTCTTGAGGAAAAAGCGGCGGGGGCGGCGGGCTGAAGCGAGCGAGCGAGCGCTCGGTTCGCGCGCCGGCCCCGCCCGCGTCGGGCCTAGCGCCTAGAGCGAGCGCCTAGAGCTACAGACGAGTCTAGAGTTTCGAGCCACGGGCGAGCCTAGAGCGCCTGTCGCGCGAGCTGGGCCTGCAGCTGGCGCACGGTCGCGCGCAGCTGCAGCGCGTCCTCGCGGGAACGCGCCAGCTCGTCGTGCGTGGCGCGCAGGTCGCGTTCCATGTCGCCGCGCAGGCCCTCGAGCTGGGCCAGCGCCTCGTGCAGCGCCTCGTTCTTGCCCTCGAGCTCAATCACGCGCGCGCGCAGGTCGGCGTGGCTCATGCCCTCCGTGATGACGCGCGTGAACACGGCGAAGATGTCGGACACGTCTGGATCAATCAATAGCACAGTCAGATCAACCTCTAGGAGACTCACGCAGGCGCCACGCACCGTTGGCGTAGTCGTTGTCGACGATATTGACGAGGAAGTGCGAGTCGCAGATGTGCTGGATGACGGCGGCCGAGGGCGAGTCCGCCGGGTACGCGGCCGCCCACTGGGTCTGCCACAACTCGAACGCCTCGTCCTTCCACGCGGCGAACGAGTCCGAGTCCACGATCGTCGGCTGGATGATCTCGCGGCCTGGGAACACGCCCCACGTCACAGCGTTGACGCTGCGCGCAGGCGTGTTGCGGAACTCGTGGCCCGCGCGGTTGAGCGCGTGGTACGACAGCTGCGGGAAGTCGCTCTCGATGGCCGCCAGCAGCTTGGCCAGCAGCTCGGGCGCCACGAAGAACTCGACGTATGCCTTCTGGAACACGTAGCCGTCGTCGCCGCCCCAGCCGAAGGACGGATCGCTCGACGGCACGCCGTTGACGCGCGGTTGGCTGTTGATGGTCATAAACCCGTTGGCGTTGAGCCACTTGAGGTGCTCGCGGATGGCCGCGCTCTCGAGCGACAGCGCCTGCTCGCACCACGGCAGCTGCTTGACTTGCCCGTCCAGGAAGCGCACGAACACGTCCTGCACGTCTGCGGGCGACAGCGGCGTGCCCCACAGCTGCCGGTCCGACTTGGGCCGCTTGAACGCCAGGTAGTACTCGGACAGCTCGCCGTACGCGGGGCTCGCGCGGTCTCCCCACCGGCCGTTCGGGAACTCGTCCCACGCGGCCGTGCGCGCGATGTAGCTCGCCTGGCGGTTGGACCAGAAGATCGGGCGCACCTGCTCGGCGCTGGCGCCGTTCACGGGGCTTGAGCCGGAGCCGGAGCCGTTGGCGGCCAGACCGTTGCTGTCGCCGTTGCCGATGCGGCGCTGCAGCGTCGACTGCCACGGCAGCTCTCGCTGGCTGCGCGAGGGCACGAGGTCGAGCTGCTCGAGCACGCCCGTGACGGTGGACGCGAGATTCATGGTGTAGAAGTGCAGCGAGCGCACGAGGCCGCTGTCGAGCAGGCGGCGGCAGGTATCGACGGCGAGCTGCGTGCCGTAGCGGCGCACGGCGGCGTCGTCGTTCTTGATGCGCTCGAGGGCCTCGAGTACGTCCGCGGGCACGCGCGTCTTGCACCAGCTCGTGAACTTGCAGAAGGAGCTGTAGTTCTGGATGGGCAGGTAACCGGGCAGGATGGGGATGTGGATGCCCGCGGCGCGGGCGTCGGCGATCCACTGGAGCATGTTGTCGACGTCGAAGAAGAACTGCGTGATAATGAAGTCGGCGCCCGCGTCCTGCTTGAGGCGTAGGCGCGCCAGGTCGAGCGCGCGCGCCTCGGCGGACGGCGGCAGCTCCGGGTGGTTCCACGACTCGGTGTGCACCTCGGCGTAGCCCGCGCAGGCGACGCAGAAGTAGTCGCCGTGCTCCTCGCGGATGAGCCGGATGAGGTCCACAGCGTTGTTGAGCCCGCCGGGCACGGGCTGCCAGCGCTCGGCGCCGATCGGCGGGTCCCCGCGCAGCGCCAGGATGTTGCGGATGCCCGCGGCGCGCGCGGCCGCGAGCACGCGCAGGATCTCGGCGCGCGGCAGGTGGCACGTCAGGTGCAGCAGCACGTCGAGCTGGAACTCGCGCTGGATGTGCGCGCCGATGCGCAGCCAGAGCTTCTCGTCCTTGAAGGCCGAGCGCCATGTCAGCGTCACGAACGTCGGCTGCAGCGCCAGCCCCATCTCCTCCACGCGCGCCAGCAGGTTGAACACGCCCGCGTCCGTCTTGGCAGGGAAGAACTCGAACGACACGGTCGGCCGGGAGCCCGACGCGGGCCCCGCGGCCTGCGCTGCCAGCAGCGAGTCGACGATCTTGCCCATGACGGTCAACGGCGGAAGGGGAAGTGAGGTGGCGGGCGGGTGGAGCCGCCACTTTATGCAGGATTGGAGGTACCCTATAGCAGACCTACTATCAATACTCGTTTGACAAAAAGTATGTAAACATTCGAAGTTGCAGGATGATAAAATCAAAGAGCGCGCATGCGACGTGTGGGCGTGTCAAGGCGAACACGCCCAAACGCTCGCTAGAAGAACACGTTGCCGAACTGGTCGTTCAAGAAGCCGTTCAGCGCGTCTGGGCACGCCCACGTCAGTCACACCAGCTACTGCATCTCCAGTCAAGCAACAGCAACAGAGCCTCACGTACGCGTGAGGTCGGCCACCGAGGGCACGCGAGAGTCTAGGAACACGAACAGGTCGCGGTGACTCGTGCGCGACTTCTTGGCGTACACCCACCCGTCCCGCCGCGTGCGCACGCACAGATCGTGGTTCCCACTCGACTGCTCCAGTAGCGCATGCAGCTGGTTCACGAGCTGCAGCGAGTGCTCCGGGAAGTAGTGCGCCAGCAGTCCGACTGGCGCCGGAAACAGGTCATCCTCACTCGTTCGGAGAAGCCGCGGGACCTGCTGCAGCTTGAACGCCATGTTAACGCGGTTCAGGTAGATGAACGGCGGGGTGCTCGATTGCCGAGGCAGACCACCACTGTTTTGTGGATCATAAACAGCGCTCGTTAGTGCTGTGCAGCATGGATACCAATGTCTAAATCGTACCTTGATGCGCGAGTCACGGTGTCCAGGTAGCGCGATAGTATGAGCGACGCAACATGGCTGAACCGATCGTTAGCGTCGAGATAGTCGGCAAGCTTGTCCAGCTTTGAAAGACCAACTCCTTGGTGATCTGAAAGCTGATCGACGCTCCGGAAAAAGACGAGAATTGATAGACCCGAGTCGTGCCACATGATAACTCGCCGGGGAGAAGTTGATCGCTGCTTTTGATCCGGCATCGTGGCCGAAGTAATCGTCGATAGAGAGAACACTACTGGATTCCAGACGGCTTCAGGAGTTGTATCTAGACTCGATAAGTCTCCATACGAGCGCTTTGGCCTCGGCAGCTCGCTCGGTCTTGCATAATAGCCGTTCTGAAGCAGCAATCCGCCGTTGCGGAAGGAAACGGAGTTCAGTCGTGCCTTTAGCTCTGGCAATGAAGGTGGAGGTTTGTCAAGGGTGGGAAGCTCGATCTTCGAACGCGACGAAGCTGTCAAGGGTGATCCTGATTCGTTTCCAAGCAATCCAGCTATCGAACGGGGCGCTAGCTTGTGGATCGACCGGGCTGCCTTGCGCGCTGCGTTTGCGATTGTACCTGCAATTTCACACTCAGTGTAGGATGTTTTGCTAGACCATACGGGGAGGAATGTGTCTCGATAGCGCTCCTCCAGCCAAACATTGCCCTCGACACGCTCACCCACGTGCTCGGAGTCGATATCTTCATGCCGCGACTTCGCATCCTCGCTCTGATCTCCTCTCATCCCGGCCTCTTCCCTTAGTCGGAGGAATGCGTATAGCCCGCGAACAGTCTCAAGATCCTCCGAGGTCCATAGCAAGTTGCCGCGATAGAAAAGAG
The DNA here is from genome assembly GCA_023334415.1 of Phytopythium chamaehyphon. Taxonomy (NCBI): domain Eukaryota; phylum Oomycota; class Peronosporomycetes; order Pythiales; family Pythiaceae; genus Phytopythium; species Phytopythium chamaehyphon. Next base: position 25,014 of record JAASGX010000234.1, on the reverse strand, counting down.
CACATGAATCCATGCCGTCGCCTTCCAGATGCATCTGAAGTCCACTGACAAAAGACTGCACATCAAGAAACAGCGGCTGGTCCATCGGGAAATATCCAAACCCGTGGAGCTCGGAAAAGAAGCTCGGTCTCTGTGCTTCCAGGGTCTCCAGCATGGTTGGGAAGAGCTGGCCAAAAAGTCTGCGCAGTCGCGGAACCGGCGACTGCTCCTCCAAGCCGCGAAATTCGTCTTCGGCTTCTGCAAGCTCGTTCTCGAGGCCGTCCCTCTCGGCGGCGTCCCGAGCGAGTTCGATCCTCTGTCGCAGTTTCCGCGCGCGCTTCAAGGCCGCCTGGATGGCCAGCAAGACGTCCATCCCATCGCCCTGCGGCTGGAGCTCCTCCCGGCCGCCGCCGCCCCTGGCCCGCAGGTTGCTGCCGCCCCGTTACCCTCCGCCGCGAACGAAAAAACATTATCACGGCGGCTACTCGAGGCCGCCGCAAGAGCTGGCCACGCACCGCTCGATGGACCCGTGGAAGAGTCGGAAGGCGTCGTGCAGCCTCCGCACGAGCGCGCGCAGCACCGCGCGGCTCTCTCCCTGCTCGCTCTCGGGCGCTCCCTGCCGCAGTTCGCCACTCAGTCGCTCGCCAGCTCCGCTCCGGCTTGCCGTTTCCAGCGGCAGCGACCGCACCAGCGCCACGAAGACGCGCGGCTCGACCTCGGCCACCAGGAACGCCGCGCCCTCGAGCCGCGCGCTCGTCCACTCGCCCTCGCCCCCGTTCTCGCTCTCATTCTCATTCTCGCTCTCGCTCTCGCTCTCGGCGTCCGACCGGCCGAGCGCCCGCGCGAACGCCGCGACGCCCTGCAGGAAGCGCAGCGCGCCCAGCGGCCCGGCGCCCGACGAGGGCGAGGGCGAGGAGCGGGCGGCTGAGCCGGGCGAGCGGAAGTGGAAGAGCAGCCGCTGCGCGGCCTCGGCGTCGCTCGCCTGCTCGTCGTCGCAGCCCAGCGCTGCGTGCCACACGAGCAGCTCCATGTTCGCCAAGTGATGCCACAGTATGACAATTCACTTAAGTACGGATATGGCTTCAACGTCAATCCCGACTCTTGATCAGGCGAGCGACTCGATCCACACGGAAGCGAGCGGCTGCGTCAGCGCTGGGATGGGCGGGGCTTCAGCCGAGGCGCGGCGATGGGAACGGCACAGCAGCAACAGCGCGGAGGACCATCGGCCTCGCCTCTCGCCTCTCGCCTCTCGCCCCTCGCCTCTCGCTGGATTCAGTCGCCGCGTCGTGGATCGGGGCCGAAGCGCAGCGCTCGCATCTCGTTGCCGTGCAGCGAACGCGCTCGTGAAGAATCAAGTGGGCTCGAGCGCGGCTCGTGCAGCTTCAAGCAGATGGGCGAGCGGGAGTAATCGACTCGCAGCGCGGATTACGACTCGCAGCCAAGGCAAGAACGAGAGCAGCGAGCACACCAATGTAAACGCGACCACAAGCGGTGACTCCAATGCGCTGCTGCAAGCGCATGACTCAACTTGAGGGCGTGCTTTCGGCCCGACGTGGCTCACTTCCTCAATTGCCAGCTGGCAGCCAGCCGTCCCTTTCCTCCGCTTTCGCCTCCAACGATGAAGATCTTCTCCCAGCCGCTCGGCTGCGCGGCTCTATTGGCCGCCACAATCGTCGTCTTTGCCCCCGCCAGCGTGCGAGCTACTGACGGATGCATTGACGCCACGGCGGCGGATTCGTCCACTGCTGGTGAAGCACCGACGTCCTCGTCCACTGCGGCGTCGACTGCTTCGTCGGGCCTGGCAACTTCTTCGGTCTCGGCGGGGTCAGGCGAGTCGCTGGCTGTCGTGGAGCCCGTTCTTTCCTGCTCGGATCTGCTCTCGGTCGACCTGTCCTACATCGAAGAAGGTACCACCATCGAATCTGCAACGGAGACGGAGACGGACGGCATCAAGTACTGCTTCGTCGTCGGCACGCTGCCGCCCAACGCAACGTGGGAGGTGGAGCTCCCGATCGAGACTTGGACGCAGCGCTACCTGCAGAACGGCTGCGGCGGCTTGTGTGGGGACAACTCGGCCGTGTTCAACCTCGACGTGCCCGCATCGACTGGTTCGGATGAGCTGACGAACGGCAACTTTGCCCACGCGACGACCGACATGAACGGCGGCACGGACGGCTCCTTCGCTCTGGACGAAGACGCCTTTGTCAACTTTGCCTACCTGGCCGTGCACAACACGGCCCAGATCGCCAAGGAGCTCATTCTACAGTACTATGGCCAGGCGCACAAGTACGCGTACTTCAGCGGTTGCTCGGATGGCGGGCGGGAGGCCGTCATGACCGCTCTGCGCTACCCGGGCGACTTCAACGGAATTGTTGCAGGCGCACCAGCATTCTTGTTCCAGTTCCAGAACAGCTTCCACCACGCGTGGATCGCTCGCAACAACCTGGACGATGACCACAACCCGATTCTGAACCCCTCGCGCGTCCCCATCCTCTATGACGCCGTGGTCGCTGCCTGTGACTCGCTCGATGGACAGAAGGACGGCCTCATCGCCGACCCGCGCCTCTGTGACTTTGACGTCTCCACCATCACGTGTGCGGATGACGCCGACAACGCGACGTGCCTCACGACCGCGGAGGCTGCAGTGGCCAGCGCCTTCTACACGGGGCCAGTCGACGAGGAACTCGGTGAGCACCTGACAGTCGGCGAGCTTCAATACGGCTCAGAGATGGCTTGGGTGGGTGTCGGTGTGCCTGCAGAGGACGGAGGCTCGGTTGCGAGCGAGGCTATAGCTCTTTCGGCCCTTCGCTACATCATCTTTGAGGACGCACCAGGCGCAAACTACACGCTAGATGAGTTTGTGTTCGCGAACTCGACGATCGCGCTGCTCGAGCCACACCACCCGTTCATCGACGCGGTGAGCCCCGACCTATCACCGTTCAAGGAAGCGGGTGGCAAGCTGATTCTGTGGCACGGTTGGGCCGACCAGCACATCTCGCCGCGCACGACGATTGCCTTCCACGAGAAGATGGTGGACCAGATGGGCTCCGATGCCGTTGAGGACTTCAATCGCTTCTATCTGTTCCCTGGTGTTTGGCATTGTGGAGAGGGTGAAGGTTTCCCCGACTTTGACCTGCTGACGCCGATGCTGAACTGGATCGAGTCTGGTGAGGCGCCGAACGAGATTGTGGCGAGCTCTGACTCTGCGTACTCGACTGTGAACCGCACGCGAGCCATCTACCCATATCCAGCACTCCCACTTTACTCAGGCAGCGGCGACGAGAACAACGCTTCCAGCTACACAGCTGGTGGCGGGCTCTACACCAACCTGACGGCTCCGTGGCTTGGTGAGTTCTTCTTTGACCCATTCACGCCGATCGAGGAGCCGTAAGACACTTCAGTTGAGTTGGTCGTAGGTAGGTAGGTAGATAGCTACTTAGGCGAACTACGCTGAATCTCGTCGTTGACTGATTGACGTTAGTTATGCGAACACAGCTTTCTCATCACAAACTTGTCATGTCGACCAAAAGATCGTTTGGGTCAGTTTGTTTGCGCAAAAGCAAAGATGACCAAAAGATTCATGTTCATTGTCGAAACAACATCAAAGTGACGAATGCACTCGCCCGCTCACTCACATGCCCTCTAACCCTCAATCGGCGTGTACGGGCTGAAGAAGTCCTCACCAAGCCAGTATGCAGTCTTGTTCGTGTATAGCGCGTCTCCAGCCTCAAAGTTGGCGGCGTCGTTCACTTCGCCCGAGCCAATGTACTTGGCCACCTTCGGGTACGGGTACACGGGGCGAGTGACTGATGAGTCCGACGACCCACTAGCATCGTCGCTCTCAGCAAGATGGCGGACCGACAGACTACCAGAGTATGAGCCTGGGATCATGCCAGAGCTGGCAGTCATCCCCGACCCACTCGCACTCGGCCACTGGCCAAAGCCAGACGAGCTTGAGGTCGAAGCTGAGCTGGTGATAACCTCATCCGGAGCCACACCAGCCTCCACCCACTGCATCATCGGCGTCACGAGGTCAATAGCCGACGGACCTTCGCCGTTGCCGCAGTGGTAGACACCTGGGAGCAAGTACAGGCGCTCGAAGCTAGCAACAACCTCCTCACCCATGGTCGCCTGCATAGCCTCATGGAACGCAATCGTCGTGCGCGGCGAGATATGGGGGTCAGCCCAGCCGTGCCACAGGATGAGCTTGCGACCAGCTTCGTAGAAGGCCGATAGGTCCGAGCTAACGGCGTCGAAGAGCGGGTGGCGGGGACGCAAGAGCTCGATGGTAGAATTGTCGAAGGCGAAGTCAGCCAGCGTGTAGTCGTCGCCAGGATACTCTTCAAAGATGAGGTACTTGATTGCGGCAAGCGCCGTGTCCGTGCTCATGATGCTTGACGTAGCTGTGTCGCCAACAAAGACCCCCGACCAGGCCAGCTCTGAGCCGTACTGCTCCTCGCCGACCGTCAGATGGTACCCGCTGTCGGCGTCAACTGGTCCAGTGTAGAACTTGGTGATGGTATCAACCTCGGCGGATGTTAGGCAGGTCGAGTTGTCGGTAGCATCCGAGGCGCACTCAATGGTCGAGACATCGAAGTTGCAGAGGCGAGGGTCGCTGAGCAAACCGTCCTCAAGCCCATCAAGAGCGTCACAAGCGTCGACGACGGCATCGTGAATGATCGACAGGCGATCAGCCAGCACGATGTGGGTGCCGTCGTCGTTGGTGTTGCTAACTGCGAGCCATCCGTGGTGGAAGCTGTTCTGGAAGGTGAACAACATCGCAGGAGCACCAGCAATGATACCGTCGAAGTCGTCGGGGTAGCGAATCGCCTCCATAACAGCCTCACGACCCCCATCAGAGCAGCCGTTGAAGTACGAATACGCCTGCTCCTGGCCGTAGTAGGCGAGGATGAGCTTCTTGGCGACCTCCGCCGTCTGGTGCTGCGCGAGGTAAGCAAACGCGACGCGCTTGTCTTCCTCGAGGCCGAAGACGCCGTCGCTTCCACCATCCATGTCAGTGCCGCCGTAGACAAAGTTGCCGTTCGACACTTCGTCGTTACCGTCGGAAGCACCTGGGCTGAGGCTGATGCTGCCACAAAGGCCACCGCATCCGACTTGCATGTAGCGCTGCGTCCATGTCGACACTGGAAGCATGACCTGCCACCCGACCGCCGGAGGCAGCTCGCCGGTCACGGAGCAGAAACTGATGCCGTCGCTGGTGGTGACCTCAGCCGCCGTGATGTTGCTGCCGCTTCCGCCAATGTCCGTGAGGTCGACGTTGAGAAGATCGGCACAGTCGATTATAGGCTCGACGACTGCCAGAGTTGTGGCAGCACTGCTGTCCGTCGATGCCGATCCACTGACCGAAACATCGGAGCCCGAGGCTACTCCAGATAAGCTCGCAGAGGTGCTGGTAGCAGCATCGGACACCTCGGTCTCGGTGCCAGTCGTCGACGCCGACGCGTCGGTAGAGAACTGACTTTCGCAGTCCACGGCGCGGCGAGCGTGCACAGAGCTACCAGCGATGGCGACAGCCGCGATCGCGGCCAGGAGTGTCGGCTTGATCACGAGCATCGATTACCAGGAAAGCTAGGGAGCCGGAGTAAGCGATGCGTGTGGAGCAAGGAGAAAAGCGGAGTGGGGACGTGGTGGACTTGCGAATAGCGGAGATCGGACAGACACCAATGGAGAAGCGTGAATTGCATCCGATTCAGAATCGACCCATCGACAGTAGGAGATCAAGGCGAATCGCGCTCCCGATCCCGTGAGCGCTACAACCGCAGTGCACCGCCAATGGCGACAGCTAGCCAGCCAGTGGGATTAATGCGTCAACTAACAGCGAGCCGGCTGGTGCCGTCCCCATCCCGACGGACCGCAGCGGGGAAAGCCGTGGGAGTGTAGAGTTGGCACTGCATCATCTGGCGCGGATCGGCCCACTGTCGTGTTCATGTTGCAGTAGCCAGTGGATAGTCGAGTCATCTCGAAGTTCGGATGTTGATGCCCGAGCCTACGCGCGTCATCATATCCACTGGTGGATTACGACCCGCGCTCTGAGGCTATCGTTGCAGCAGAATGTATGTTCCAAATGCCACTGGTCTCACCTCACGCATGATGCACGCTTGATCTCACTCCTGATCTCGTCACGATGAGGCTCACCTGGCGCCAAGCGCTCACTCCATGGCTGCTCGTCGTTTCGACAGCGGCAGCTCCGTCTCTCGACGCGATCTGCCTAGCAGTTGACAAGTTTGCCATGCTTGGCACCGACGCCCTCCACGGCGATGTCCTCATTGAGCAGGTGGCCGCCACCGGCAATGACACGGCTGCGGCCATCGCGATGATGACTTCCAGCTCATCCGAGAGCAGAGATCTGAGTACCAGCACATCATCCACCTCAGGGGGCCAGGGCGAGCTTCCAGCTTCGATCGAGTACAGCGCTGGCGTCTCTCTTGCGACTGTCGAACCAGTCGTCGACTGCAGTGACCTCCTCGCTGTGAATCTGGACGACATCGGTGGAGCTGGTAGTCGAGTCTCCGAAGCCGAAGTCACGGTGCGCGACGGTGTCACATACTGCTCGGTGACGGGCGAGCTGCCTCCGGCCGTCGGCTGGCAGGTGCTGTTGCCAGTCTTTACCTGGACGCAGCGCTACATGCAGGTCGGCTGCGGGGGTCTTTGCGGCATGATCATGATCAAGCTGGGAGCCGCAGATGGGAACGAGGAAGGGGCCAACGGCAACTTTGTGCTCGCTGCCACGGACATGAACGGAAGCAGGGATGGAAAGTTTGGGCTCGACAAGGATAAACGAGCAGCGTTTGCGCACCGGGCCCAGCACCAAACCGCACTTGTGTCCAAGAAGCTCATCCTCGCCTACTACGGCCAGGAGCAGGCGTATTCGTACTTCAACGGCTGCTCCGATGGTGGTCGTGAGGGCATTATGGAAGCGATGCGTTACCCCGACGACTTTGACGGTATCATTGCCGGGGCTCCCGCGATGTTGTTCACCTTCCAGAATAGTTTCCATCATGGATGGCTCGCGGCTAGCAACACACATGCTGATGGGAGTAATATATTAATGGCTGATCGTTTGCCGATTCTCCACGATGCCGTCGTTGACGCTTGTGACGCTCTCGACGGACTCAAAGACGGTTTGCTCACTGACCCACGTCTCTGCAATTTCGACCCGTCAACAATCGAGTGCGCTTCTGAAGCTGGCGATACGTCGGCGTGCTTACGCCCAGCTGAAGTTGAGGCCGTCAAGAAGATCTATGCTGGCCCAATTGACCCCGACACCAGGCAGCATTTGACTCTTGGCGATGAAGAATACGGCTCGGAGCTCGCGTGGGCAGGTGTATTTGTTGGCCAACATCCGACATCGCCATTCATGAGCTCTGACATTGCACTAACAGCGATCAACAACCTTATCCTCGAAGAATATCCTGGCGACGACTACACGCTGCATGACTTCGTCTTCCACAAAGCAACAATTGACCTTCTTCGAGCGCGACACCCGCTTCTTGATGCGGTCAGCCCGGATCTCTCTGCGTTCCACCAAGCCGGTCGCAAACTGATTCTGTGGCACGGATGGGCTGACTCGCATATTTCGGCTCGCACTACCATTGCGTACCACGAAGCGATGCAGGCGACGATGGGAGAAGCAGTGGACGAGTTTGAGCGATTGTACTTGCTTCCAGGAGTGTATCATTGTGGAAGAGGTGAGGGTCCTTCGGCCATTGATCTCGTGACTCCGATGATGCGATGGGTGGAAGACGGCGTCGCTCCAGACGAGATCATCGCCAGCTCCGAGTCGAAAGAATCCGAATTCGGTCAGTGGCCGCGTGGAGGAGGCTCAGGTCGCGGTGGACCTCGTGGGCCTCAAGGTCCTCAAGGTCCTCCAAGATTTGGGCCGGGCGGTCCACCGGGTCCTCGGCCGCTGGTGCCTCCGAGAGAACCTAAAAAAACTGTCACTCGCCCCGTGTATCCGTACCCGAAGGTTGCCAGGTACGTCGGCAGCGGAGACGTGAACAAAGCTGCCAACTTCCAAGCAGGGGAGGCCCTGTACACGAAGAAGACGCCGCACTGGCTGGGCGAGGACTTCTTTAACCCGTACATTCCGCTAGAGTAGGAAGGAGTTCGAGTGTCTAGACCCGATACAAAATCTCGTGCGCGAGGCAAAACCAGTTCGCAACTCTGCACTGCACGCTCCGCTCGCTGTCACGCTGTCGCGCTGACAGCACGTGACGTTGCTCGTGATGTCCGTTTCTACTGCTCCAAATAGGTCTCAACGGACAGAGTGCTAGCTTGAAGCCCCGGGCGACGCGGCGTCCGGAGCGTCACTTCCAAGCGAGTCTCTTTTGAGAGCAGTGCCTTTGTGGGCGGTGTCTACAGCTGGGCGGCGACGCGGCGTCATGCCTGCAGCCTCGGTCTTGCCTGAAACCCCCGGCCAAAGAGGCGCTCATCAGCGTGAGGGTTTCTCTGCTGCCAGCGACGGCGCCGACCTTGGAGAGGCCGCCGCTCCGGGCGAGCTCTCGAGCGAAGCCACCTCCGCTCCAGGGGCCGACAGGGAGCGGTCCGCACACGCCAGCAGGGCGGCCCACAGGTGGCTGCGCCTAGCATCTCACCAAAAAGCAGCGGTTCTGCCGCTAGACTCTTCGCAGACAATGACACTGGGACGCACCCACAGTAACAAAGTGTATGTGACCGACGAGGAGGCAGCAGGAGCTGGCCCGTCCGTGGTGCTGCTGGCAGACGCATCGCCGCGCTCTCCAGATCCGGGAGCGCCTACTGTGCCGAGAAAGCGAGCAAACCCCTCGCCCAAAACGAGAAAGCGGCGGTGGGTAAGGCTGCTGCGACTGCCGTACGTCGGTCTGCGGCGCTGGCTGCTTCACCCGCTGAAGAAGCAGTACGAGCGCCGAGTTTCCTGGTCGACAAGGCAAACATTTGCGGTGGCAACTCGATTTTTTGCAGCGGTGTACGTGTTTTTCAGTGTCCCGTTCCGCATCGGGTTTCTCTACAGTCCGTTTCCGGCACATCGCCACGACTGGACGGAAGACCTCACCGCTTTTACCGTGTTGGATGTGCTCGTCGATATCATCGGCGTTTACGAGTTTTGCGAGCTCTTTCGGCTGTATCGCGACTCCTTCTCACAGCTTGCCGCATCAGTCGACTTTGAGCTCGGCAAAAAGATGTGGCGCGAGACAGTCAAAATGAGGGCGAGCAGCAAAATGATGGGCGGCAGCAACCCTGCAGCATTGAAACCTCAGTGGACGCTAGCAACAATCGGCGCCAATGCCGGCAACAATGCGACTTCAGGATATGCTGTACGCTCAAGATCACGTCGAGCCCAGGACCACGAAGTGCAGTGGGCTGAACTTATCAAACGCATAAAGAAAATGCTAGTTGTGGGGCTTGAAGCCGTTGCGATCATTCCGTTTGAAGTAATTCCGCTGGCGTCGGGAAATTACAACGCTCTTCACCTTGCGCGAATCGCTAAAATCGTGCGAGTTTATCGCCTTGCGCATTGTGTGGAGCGATTCTTGCGTATTTACTCTGAGCATTGGTGGGCAAGAAGACTCTCACACACTGGCATCTCGACACTTGTGCGAAACATAGGTGTGGGTATTGGATTGATTCACTGGATTTCATGCGGTTATATGCTGTTGGCACATCTACGCTGTGGAGTGGCATTGGAGTTGTGTGATCCAAGCGAAGAAACCAGTTGGGTTATCCGTGATCATCTCGTGGGGGCTTGGACTACTAGGAAGTATGCACGTGCACTCTATTGGGCATCTCGTACGATTGTCCTCCTGGGCTACAGCGATGTGACGCCCGTGTCGAGTGCGGAGACGCTGTATGTAACGGTTGTTCAGTTTATTGGGGCAGTCTTTAGCTCATCAATCCTCGCACTCTTCCTGTTTATCTTCCGACACCGAAACGCTCGGCATTCAACGTTCTTAGCACATGTTGACAATGCACGAGAGTATATGAAGTCACAAAATTTGCCACGGGAGCTTCGACAGAAAGTAGCCGCTTTTTTCAACTACACATGGCAAACTCACCACAGTCTGGACAGTGAGGAGGCACTCCATCATCTGCCCAAACATCTCCAATCGAAGATCGTTGCAACGCTAAAAGCCAGCCGTGTCAAGCAGGTTTGTTTTCTCATGAAGGAAAGTACCGAGTTTATCAACTTGTTGGCGCTGTCGCTGCGCAGACGTGTGTACTCTCCGAATGATCATATCATAGAGCCCAAGATCAACGCTAAGATGTTTTTTGTAATCAACGGCACTGTATCACTGTGTGGTTTTGACGGCTCAAACAGCAAAGAATGCCAGACTGGCGATTTTTTCGCTGATAGCTGTCTACTCGCTCCAGAGGCGTACGAAGAGAAGGCAATCGCGAAAACCTTTTGTGAACTGTATGTGCTAGAAAAATCGGAATTCGACGAAGCGCTGGCTCATTTTTACCGGGACGATCAAGGCGAGGTGCGGGCTCGTATGGCTGAAGTACTCGACAAGTACGCCACGCAGTTGCGCAAAACCAAACAACTTCTCGGACTTCGTGGTGGCGGCGGTGGCGGCGGTGAAAGCGCCCGTAGTAGCGCATTTATGCATTCATCCCATGATATTGCTCGAGGAGTAGATGCCACAGCTTCCACCACAAAAAGTAGGGCTGCTGCTCTCGCGTGGTACTTACCAGGCTCCGTTGTCCGCATGCGCTGGAACCTGTTGGAACTTCTTGGTACTTTGTATGTTGCGTTTGAAGTCCCATATTTTGCTGCGTTCATCTCTAGTCGCCATGCTGCGCACATTTTCGATATTCACCAGCAACTTGGAGTCCGATACGTCGTGACTTTGCTCGTGGAGCTCATTTTTGCAGTCGACATTGTGCTTCGCGCACGATTTTTTGCTTATGTCGACCCGATTGTGATGCTGCCTGTGACTGATCCAGAAATGATCTTCACAGCTTATAAATGTGATGGTGGATTCTGGCTTGATCTGATAGCCTGTCTCCCCATCGGTCTAACTCTTGAGAGCGTAGACAGCCTCGTTCGGAGTTACTCGTGGTGGTTTCGCCTCGCAAGACTGTTACGGCTACGCAGAGTACCATTTTTTCTGAAGGATCTTGTTGAGTACCATGGTATGAGCTCCAAGTTTCACTTCGTACTGCTGTTGGCTCTTGGGGTCGGGTTGATGCTGCATGCAGTCGGATGCGTTTGGTTTGAGATGGCTTGGATTTTCCAGCCAAATGGTGAACTCCACCACGATGCGGATAGTGCTCTATCTCGAGCCCATTGCCTAGAAATGGCAACATTGTTTCAGAACTGCTCATGGGTCATATTTGATTGCTACGGTCAAGTTCGATCTGAGTTCCCAGTGTACAATAAGACTGAAACCCATTATCGCGGTCCGTTTGCCTACTTGCGCTCGGTCTATTGGGCGGTTGTTGCTCTCACAGGTGTCGGCTACGGCGATATTTTGGCTTTTTCGACGGCTGAGACCTACTTTGCTGCGTTTTGGATCTTCGTCGGAGCTCTTGTTAACTTTTGTGTTATTGGAGCCATGTCCAGCACGCTAACATCCTTGACAGCAAGCCAGCATCACCACGTGGAAAAGATCAACGCACTCAATACAATTATGGAGCACTTGACGATCTCGGAGGACTTACGACGAGAATTACGGCAATTCTACCATCACCAGTTTCATCGCCGCAAAAAGGCGTATGAGTCACAATTACTCTCTCACCTACCTGAGCAACTCTGCTACGAGATTTCAACTTTGCTTCACGCGGACGCCACGAAACGTGTTTCCTTATTTGACTCTGCAAGTCCGGGGTTTCTTGAAGAAGTGACGGGGAAGTTCCGTCACCGAACGTACCAGAACGGCGAGACGATCTGCATTGAAGGTGACGTATGCAGAGAGTTTATTGTGCTGCTCTACGGGCGTGTCAATATGTACACACAGGGCCGAAAAGTACCAGTGCGTGCTCTTCATGACGGCGACTGCTATGGTGTGAGCGAGTTCCTCGCAAAGCGGGCACATTCCGTTACCCTCATCGCTGCGTCTGCGATCGAGGCTTCTGTGATGACCCGTGACCAGTTTGATGTCGTTCAGCGCAAGTTTGAAGACGATTACAAAGACATTCGCGATGAAGCTATGCAGATCTGGGCAGAAGAGCAATCTCGGCTCAGGCGTGTGTTCACTAATCTTGAGCGGCTAAAGTTACAAACTCATGTACTGCATACCCCGTCGCTGTTTTATAATCGCGACCAGCTTGCGGCTGCCAACGGGGATGGGAAGGCTTCAGCACACACCGCTCACGAATCCCCCGAGGCAGTTCGTACACGAGTCGCGAGCGCATGGAACTCGCTTTTTACGGCATTGAATATGTATAACGCCTTCTTCATCATATTCCGCATCTGCTTCCACTCGCATCTCCACTTTTCAACCACAACTTACGCGGGAATCGCAATTGCAGATGTTGTATGCGATGTATGCTTTGCACTCGACATTTACCTCCGACTATATTACTTCGATGTAGTGGATCCGAGCGCTGCATGGGATAATTTATGGCAGCGAAAGGAAATGGCACAACACTACCGCTACAGCAGGCGATTCAAGCGAGATGTTGTGGCATCACTCCCAGTGTTCCTCTTCAGCAATAGACTTCCACTTGTTTCGAGTCTCTGTCGACTGCCTCGACTGCTCCGAATCACAGACCTGTGGGTCCTGCTTGACGAGTGGATTGTCTTGATTCAACAACGCTTTGCATCGCGCAACGTATCGTCATACTTGAGTCCACTAAAGCTTGCCATCATATTTGTCCTCATCGCACACTACGCGGGATGCATATTCTTTCTCATCTCCGAGTGGGAGTGTCACGACGATGAATACTGCTGGATTGAGAGCGACCATCTGATCCACACGTATCACGAGTCGCTGTCTTCGCTGTACATCCGCTCGTATTACTGGGCGCTCACTACGCTTACACTTGTGGGGTCTAACGAAATCGTGCCTCGCCGTATGGTTGGCACGTTATGGGCAACGTTGACCTGTCTAGCGTGTACTTTCATCATGGGCCACGTGCTTGACGAGCTATCGACCCTCATCATGGATGTGGATAAAGAAGCCAAAGAACACAAGCGCCGCATTGACGGCTTTGAGCGATTCGCCAAAGAGCACCAGCTCCCTGAAGCATTGCGCACTCGAGTCACAGCATTTTTAGACATCCAGTTCAAACAAACCGAGGGCCGGGATCTCCACGAAACAACTCACGATCTGTCCGCCAACCTCAAACTAAAGCTCATGCACGAAATTTACGGCGCATCACTACTAGCAATGCCAATCAGTCGCCACTTAACACATTCCCAAATCAACAACCTCGCGTTGCGTCTTCAAGAAGAGCTATTTGTGCCTGGAGACAGCATTGTAGCTGAGGACACACTCGGAAGTCGGCTGTGTATCTTGAAACGTGGGACAGCGGCTGTCTTCTGGACTCAGTCGGCGACTCCCATAGCAGTTCTGCTCGAAGGGTGCTTGTTTGGAGAGGTTGCATTTTTCCTGCAAGACCAGCGGCGTATTGCGTCTGTCAAGGCTACTACGTCTTGCGATGTGCTCTATGTTTCCAAGAATGACTGGCAAGAACTGTGGATGTTCAATGGCGATGCATCCGACAACCAGGTACAGAAGTACGCGCAGCACTCTATTATCGAGTGGCTCATGGAGCGACTGCAGGGATATCAGCAGTGCTCTTTGCGTATTGCAGACAAGGCGAAGCGGCTTCTTGCTACCCGATCGAAAGCAACTGCGAACGCGTCGAAAAACCTAAGCCAACACCACCACTTGCATTTATTTGGCGCTGCAACCTCACGGCCAGCGGGACCAAGTGAACATTCAAAGACTGGAGGTGGGCGCGACGGTAAAGGTCCGTGGCATCCGACACGAAGTTTTCCAGAGAAAAGGCGCTCGTCTTTTACAATGGCAGCGTCACCAGCAACTCATTTGCTTGAAAAGAAGGCGCGATACCTGCTTGCTAAGAGCGATGCTTTAGCGAAAAAGTACGAGGCCATGCTCGTTGGAAATATCCAACGCAGGCGTCGTTTGTCATCACGAAGTTCCCGCGATGGTCAGCGCCGGAGTGAAAGCGACATTACTGGAAGGAGGCCGTCCCTCAACTTGAGCGTCAGATATACTACTTCGCGGGCAGCTGCTAATGCTGCAAACGCAGCGCACTTATCAACGTCGTCTTCAGCGACGTACAGATTATTCATTCAGCAGTTTATTGTGATGATTAACCCTATCAACCACCATTTACGCGATTCAATGGACGACCAGGCAATTCTCAGTCTTGAGAACGAGTGCTGGTCTCGGTTTAAGTACATTGGGGCAGTCCATCAAGTCGCGGATAACGTCATGAAGGCACTTCGCTCTGATATCTCGTCCACTGTGCCTAAGACGCACAGCAAAGGCGATACATCGCCTAGTGCCAATCCGGCCGGGCGTCGACCATCCATGATTCGGCGCGCTCGATCAGTTGCTGCCAGGCGAAAGGCTGGAGGTCGGATTACCCAGCTAGTCAAAGTGAATTCATTCGCCGGAAATGATTTAGGACCCGAAGGCGCAATTAATGCTCTCAAGAAACAAGCCAAATTGCTTGCGATGGAGGCAAACGGGAATATGGGAAGCGATGGTGGGCACAAAACCACAGCTCGTGCCGATGGAGCAATGACTGGGATCTTTGATGTTCGTGGAGGTGACCGAGCGCGACGGTTTTCGAGGCTCATGGATGCAAACGTGCGACGAATCGCAGCAAACAAACGACTCGCCAATGAACTCGAGCATACACACCGCCGATACTCGCTACCTGAATTCAACGCATCTTACTTTTGCTCTGTTAAGCACGAGGAGGAGCAGAAGATGATTACCAAGCGCAGTCTTGCGCATGGAATTCAAGGCGCTTTACACGAAGCTCCGGGGGTTGACTTTGAGATTTTGCAGCGGGCACAGAGACCAAAATTCGCCGCACTTTTTCGTTTGTATCGCAAGTATTACACTTGGCGCAAAAATCGCAAAACAGAAGGTTCTGTCGTGACGCCAAGCACTCGCGGAGGTATAAGCCCACGGACTAGTTCAATGAGAGCTTTGACGTCCTGGACAAGCCAGCGAGGTTTATTAACCAAAAAGACAACGGAGCGAGGCAACCATTTTTCACCTCGTAATGCCTTCAGCAAGCTATCAGCTGCATCAATCAGACGCTGGTCCTCGAGCACTAATGTTCTTGGCAGCTATAGTGGGGTCGAAATGGAAGGTGAATATCGCGCGCACGAATTCCAGCAGCTCATGACAAGACTGGGTAAAATATGGGACCTTGGCATGCTCTTTATATCGCTTTACCATTTTCTTGTGACACCTTTCAAAGTGTGCTTTTCGAGCGGCTTGGTCGAGTTTCCAGTAGCACAGCTGGATGCTTGGGCCGGATGGGAGTACTTTCTGGATGCTCTCTGTATTATCGATATTGGCTACAAGGTGCGGCGATCAATTCAGGCGTCACACGCACTTGGCATCCAGCGCCAAATGCAAGAAAACCATAAGAACCGAGGCAAAAAATCGCGTTTGTGGAGTTTGTCTACATGGTTCGGAAAGGTGAATCGAGCTGTTGCAGCGTATCCAGAATTTTGGCTTGATATAGTGGCAATGCTGCCACTGGAAGTTCTCGCGGTTGTGATTGCACCTGCAAAGCACGAGCATTTTCCAAACGAGTGGCAGTTGCTATGGTTTCTGCGGCTGAATCGCACACTGCTCACCTTGCGCATCGATCATTTGACAGAGCAGCTCTTCCAGTTCATTGTGTATGACATCAAACTACCTGTCAGCGAGGATGCGCTTGTGTTTGCACGCTCGATGACCACATATATTGTGCTCGGTCATTTTATCGCATGTTGCTGGTACATTGTTGCCGAGCGCGCTTATGACGTGTATGCATACTCATGGCTGTCGACATCAGGAATGCTAATGTCAAGCGGTTCTTCATCCAGTGGTCACAGCTCCAGCTCCACTATCGACCTGAGTCACGTATCGGTCCTTCGAAAGTATCTGCGCTCGCTCGATTATGCGCTCGAGTCCATTACAACAGTATTCTATGGTGATATCTACGCTATGAATTTGCCAGAGATGATTGCCGAAATGGTAATCAACGTGTGGAGTATCTACATCTACGGCTCTCTTGTTGGCGCGCATGGACGATTGTTGCAGGAGCATTCTCGCAAACGCGCAACATTTGAGCAGAACTTGTTCGAGATGCAGCACTACCTTGTTCAGAACGACATTCCAAAGAAGCTCAAAAAGCAGATCAAGCAGTACTACGCGCGAATGTGGCGACGATGGCAGGGGGAAGGAGAGTTTAGCGCGATTGAGCAGCTCTCCCGGTCGCTCTATCGAGATGTCGTGTACACGACGCTGCGGCGATTTGCGTGGCAAGTTGGCATCTTCCACTCCATGGACGTGTATTTCCTGCGTTCCTTGCTAGTAGCTTTGCAGTACGTCGTGTGCTCGGAAGGCGAAGAGATTGTAATGATTGGTGACGTTGACAGAAGCATGTACTTCATTGCTAACGGCCGCGTGCTCGTCAAGCAAGAGCTTGCAGAAAGCACGCGCGAAAAGGGCGAGTTCTTTGGTGAGCTTGCGCTATTGTACGGTATCGCTCGGCAAGAAACATGCATTGCACTGACAGTTGCAGAGCTCTACCGACTTGATCACGAGCCATACGAGCGTGTACTCCTGGATTTCCCTGACTACCGTGCACGCAACAAGCTGGAGTGGACGACGGACGCCAAGCCGCCGCCTTTGGCTAATGCACTTCAACGGTTCCTGCGTACACGAATGGACAAGACGCGCGTTGATAGGTCCGGAAGTGTTGTCGCTCAAAGTACCAACATTGAAGCTCGGAGGCTATCTGCTGTGCTTGGGGTGGCACCTCCTGTGCCGCCATTATCACTTGAAACAACCGTCTCTGCGACTGTCGGGGCAACCATAAAGTCCAGTCGCAAGACTGAAATGGATCACAACATCGACGCAGCCATCGATTCGGAGATCGTGGAGAAGGAGGTGCCTCACTCGTATGTTTATCACGCCACAATGACTCTGCTCTCTCGTCTGAGCCAGGTGGATTCTCTCGAAGCCAAACACATTTTAGCCAGTGGCCGAGTTGGTGCTCGGAGACATCTCCGTAAGGCAGTGGGCGTAACGATCGCAAATGCGCTGGTGAAAAACGAGCAGCGAACTTCGTCAATGCTCGACGGGCGAGATGGCGCCAAGCCAGGAGACTTACCGCCACTCGACTACGAAAACGGCGTGCGCAAGTTCTCGGCAATCGCGTACTCGATGCCGACACCAAGAAGTGGCCCATCATCACCGCGGAGGCAACAAACGTCGAGTGAACGGAGATTGGAGTTGCTGATTCGCACATCAAAGGACCCCCAGCTCCATGATATGCTGAGCGAAAGTTGCCACGACGCCGGATCGGACGACAAGCCTGCAGGGTATGAGGAAGACAGCGACAGCGACAATGACAACGATAATGATGTACAGGCAGCGCTCTGATACACATGGCGCAATTTTGTTGTGAAAATGTACTTATCTTTGCTGCGTTGAGGTAGGGAGAAACAATAACTCGACATGTTGTATTGTGCACGATCTAGGTGGCAGCGACTGCCGGTGTGTCCTCATTCCTAGCCTCACCAGCATTAGAAACCTTGGGGGATGCATCCTTGGCAAGACTCGATCGCGTTTTTCGCAGGTTTTTCTTCATCTTGTCGAACATACGCTGGTCAGCGCGCGACACCGAGGGGAAGACCGAGTCGAATGCAGCGTTGAAGTGGTGCTGGCAAATCGACAGCGGAAGTGTCACATCGGACAGATCGGTGGCCCGCAAGGCGGCGATACCGGCCTCGCGCACGAGAGCACTGAGATCAGCCCCACTGAAACCGTTGCAGCGCGAGTCCAGTGCAATGGTCTCCAAGTTCACAGATGGGTCCATGCGGCACTTCTTGGTCACCGTGAGCAAGATCTGTAAGCGTTCGGTAGGCTCAGGCAGCGGCACGTAAAGCAGCTTGTCCAATCGGCCGGGACGAAGCATCGCTGGATCAATGATATCCGGGCGGTTTGTGGCAGCGATCACAAACACGTTCTTGCGAGCGTCGAGACCATCCATCTCGGTCAAGAGCTGGTTCACGACGCGCTCACTCACGCCGTTACCGCCGCTGTCCCCGCCTGCTCCACCCGAGCGACGAGGAGCCAGAGCATCCAGCTCATCAAAGAAGACGACGCAAGGAGACGACGCACGGGCACGCTGGAATACTTGGCGAACTGCACGCTCAGACTCGCCGACATACTTGTCAAGCAGCTCTGGGCCCTTGATGCTGATGAAGTTGGCACCACTCTCGTTTGCAATGGCCTTGGCGAGAAGTGTCTTACCGCAACCAGGCGGGCCATACAGAAGCACGCCGGCAGGCATTTTGAGCCCAAGAGCCTCGAAGCGTTCGGGGTGCTGGATTGGGTGCAAGATCGACAGCACCAGCTCATCACGCACACTTGAAAGTGCGCCAATGTCATCCCATGAGACGTCGGGAATGGTAGCGAAGCCCTCGCGCTTCGAGCTCGGCTGCACCTTTGCGATTGCCGCAACAAAATCGTCCATCGTGATGCTTAGCGGCGCCAGTTGCTCTGGTGTGAAAGGTGTCGTGCGAGATCGAATCGAGTCGGCGGCAGCAGCTGCCGCATCGACATCTGCCTCCACGGTCTGATCAGGGGAGGTGGACATCTCAACGTCTTCATCGGTGGCATCACTTTGGTTGCTAGGATTGTTCGATTGGACGGGAGCGGATGACGACGAGCTGAGCATCGACGAGAAGATGCGGTTGACAGCAATCACGGCGGCCTCTTTCGTCAGTGATACAAGATCGGCTCCCACAAAGCCAGGCGTGCGGCGAGCAATGGCGCGGAAGTCGAACGCACCGTCAAGCTTCATCTTCTGCGACAGCACCTGCAGGATGCGCTCGCGAGCGTCTTCATCGGGGATGCCGAGGCAGATCTCGCGGTCGAATCGCCCAGCACGACGCAGAGCTGAGTCAAGAGCATCCGGGCGATTCGTCGCGCCGATGATGAGCACGGGCTTGCCGCCGGTGTTCTCGAGGCTCAGTGAATCGGTGGACGTCAGCAGCTGCGCAACGATGCGCTTCTCCATGCCTCGCTGGGAAGTCTCCCGCTTGGGCGTGATGGCGTCGATCTCGTCGATGAAGATGATGGACGGCGCCTTGGCGATCGCCTCCTCGAACAGCTCGCGCAGCTTCTGCTCCGACTCGCCCGACATGCCCGACACGATCTCGGGGGCCGAGATGCGCAGGAAGCAGGCGCCCGACTCGCCGGCGATGGCGTTGGCGAGCATCGTCTTGCCCGTGCCCGGCGGTCCGTGCAGCAGGATGCCTCTCGGGGGCTCGACGCCCAGGTGCTGGTAGACTTCCGGGTGCGTGAGCGGGTACTCGATGAGCTCCTTGACCTCCTGCAGGATGGTCTGGATGCCCCCGAAGTCCGAGTAGCGCGTGTTGGGCCTCGACACAACGAACCCGCTGTCCTTGTCTGCGCCGGCTGCCTCGGGCTCGGCCTCTCGGCGCCTGCCGCCCTCCGCGCGCTGCCGCACCTTGGCCTTCTTGCTAGCGGGCCTCCCCTCGGCCTCGCCGGCAGCAGTGCTATTGCTTGTAGCATTGCTGTTGCTGCTGGAATTGCTGGTAGAGTTGCTGTTGCTGGCAGAATTGCTGCTGCTGGCGTAGCTCTGGCGGATCGACTGGTTGAGCGCGTTGCCCGCGCCCGCGGCCGCCACGCGCGCCTCGGCCTCCCGCGCCGCGCGCTCGTCCTCGTCCGACGACTCGGCCCTGGCGCGCTTGGCGCCCGCGTCGGCCCCCGTCTCAGCCTCGTCCCCGGCCTCGGCCTTCGGAGCGCGCCGCTGGGCCTTGCGCAGCACCTTGGCCACGACCTTCTTGAGCGCGCCCTGGACAAGAGCCACGGAGTTGAATTTCGTACTCGTTTGCCAGAGCCCGTAGACGTAGACGCACCTGCGGCTTGCGCTGGTACTCGGCGTGGGCCACGCGCAGGTGGCTGGTAACCGAGTCCTCGCTCGGCCGCACGCCGCGCTGCTCGCACTCGCGCAGGAACTGCCGCACGTGGAAGCTCACCTTGGCCTCCATGCTGCCTGCCAGAAGCGAAAGTGACTGGTGCGGCTGGAAATGCGAGAATTCGGGTTTCTGATTGGCGCAAAATACAGGGAGCAGAGGCGATTGGGCGAAAACAAGTATGCATATATTACGGAAAGGTGCGGATGGGTTGAAAAAGGCAACTTGCAGCTGGCACCTCCTCGGCATGCGACGCCGGCAAAGGATCGATTCCCAGCAACTGCAGACAAAAGTTCTTGTAGAGCACCGAGTATCGCCAGCACTGATCAAGCAACGCGTCGTGGCCGCGCAAGCCATCGCCCAAGCATACATCTTCGCTCGCAATCGATCGGACGAACGCGATCTGCTTGAGTAACGCAAGATTTCGCCCTGCACGACCAACCTTCGTCCATTCGGTCGAGCTTTGGGTCAGCGCAGCAGTTGAGACATCCACGTTGGGTCTTGATAACCCTCTTCTGAACCGCCCAAAGAGACTTGTTACCACAAGGCGAACGTATTCGAAGCTGGAGGAGTAATAAACACGTGTGGCGAACCGCATGACTTCGAGCAAGCCGTTGAGTTCTCGAAGACACGCCACGTCTTCCTCCGCTTTCGCGAGCTTGCGCTTCTGTCGCTCACGGTACCTCGCTTGATTCGCGCGGCACTGTTCCCGCCGACAATCGTCTTGACAGGTTTGGGCTGCTCGGCTTTAGCCTCCGTGTGCTCGGATTCGCATGGTGGTGAGATTGGCGCGGGCGACCGTGGGGGAATGGAGGTCTCGTTCCCCGACCAACACATGCCAATGCGGACTTCACTTGGTCTAGGTGGTTCATGAAAGGAAGAAGGTGCCGTGAACAATGAAGCCTGGAGTGAACTGCGGAGCCGAGGAAGTACCGGCTGGACGAAGGCCTCGCTATCGATCGATACGCCGGGAGATTGGTATGCTTGCCCCCTGAAATTTCCGAGCACCAAAGCGCGCTCAGTCTGGATGCGGGGCGCCGATGGCTCGCGGGGCAGAGGGAGATGCAATTCGATGCTCTTCCATTCTTGCTGGTTGGGATGGCCACATGGACGAAGGGGGACCGAATCCGAGGTGTGGCAACTGACTCATTTGCCCAGGTTCCTTGAGGCTGTGATTGGTCACGACGTGGTGATTCCTCGTGCAAGAGGCGGTGCTGAGGAGAGGCGATTGTGCTGGGAAGATGGGGCGTTGGTTGGGCAGCGTATCTGCTAGCTGATTGCACTTACGGATCCACACAAATCCACCCGTCCAGCGTCATTTGCCCGTGGTGGAGCACCTCCTCAATCTCGAACGGGTCGCACAGCACACGCATCAGCGCCTCGACGAATTCAATCTGCGGGACTAGCCGCGTGATCTCCATCAGCAGACTGCCGTCCACCTCCTCGAACTCAAAATCGAGGCGAATGCTGTTCGCGAGCGTTCGACCAAGTAGCTTGCGTCGCAGAGGTTCTCTCAGCCCAGGAAACACCACGTCGAGCGTCTTCTCGGTCACGTCGACGCTAAAACGACCATCAACCACGACACGCTCCGCCTTGGAATGCGACGCAGTCAGTTGATGGATCCCCAATAGCTCCAGCCGGAAGTTCGTGTACAGTGTCGAGTACTTCCACAATTGCTCTAGCAATGCGTCTGGCCCCTCTAAGCCGCTGCCCAGGTCGACGTTCTCGCTCGCAGCGCACCGAATGAACGCAATCTGCTTGAGTAATACGGGGTTCCGCCCTGCTCGGCCAACTCCCGTCCATTCGAGAGGTGTTTGAGCTTGAGCTGGCCTATCTTCAAAGCTGGAGCCAGAGAGCCCTCGTCGAAAGCGCCGAAAGAGAGTCACGATAACATGGCGAGCAAACGCGGGGCCATAAGACGCACAAACCGCGCGCTGGACTTCCAGCAGGCCAACGAGCTCCCGCAAACACGCCACTTTCTCTTCTGCCTTCGCTAGCTTGATTTTCTGGCGCTCGCGATACCGAGCCTGGTTGGTGCGGCATTGCTCTTTCCGGCGGGCAGTCTTGACGGACTTGACGGGCTTGAACTTGTTCTCCTTGAGTCCGAACGGGCCAGAGATCCGTGCGTGGGTCAGTGGCAGCAAGGCACTCTGGTCTACCAAGTTACTTGCTTCATAGTACTCCCCCATCCATTGCCGTTGTGGAAATTTGTCCTCCGACAGGATGCGACCCAAGCTTGGTCCCCCAACTCGCACCGGTCGGACCAGTGCGTCGCTGTCGATTGGTCTGCTGGGTACCTGGACGACGTGGTCCCTCATCGCAACGATTGATCTCAACGGGGGCACAGGAGGCGTTGAGAGTGTCGCGGGAGAAGCCGATGGCATGCTCTGATCGTGCACTGCCGTGGTGGAGCACAAGAACGAGACCGAGCAGGTCGGGTGAGGTAGCGAGAAGCTCATCGCGCTGATCGGTGAGTTATGATGTGAAGTCACTGCTGTGGCACGTGGGGGATGTGATCACCGCGATTTGCCGAGTGATCTCACTGTCAAGTGGGTTTGCGCGTGACGAATTGCCAGGGTGATTATGCTGGAGCTTGCGGCTTACTCCCAAGTATACGTATGTCGTTGCAATCACGACATACGAGTTTCATGCTTCACTCATGCCAGGCTTTTGATAATTGAGCGGCAGCATTTAACCAAGTCGAGTGAGTTCCCAATGCCAGCACCAGAAGGCCATCCGTCAGTTGATCCCAGCACCAAGGCTCAGCGGCAGCGATTATCGGTCCGCCGCCGAGCTCGATGCGGATCTGCTCCGAGATGCCGCGCTCGCTAACGAGCGGCCGTGTCAGTTGGCTTTGTGGACGTCTGAGAACCATCGAAGTCGAAGTCCTGTTCTTCCTCGCGGTGCTGCTGCTGCTGTTTCGCTCTTTTACTTATCGTAGTCGAGTTGTGGCTGCCGTCGTTGAAAATCGAAAACGCAGGTAAAGTTGGCGAATACGAGGTTGCTGCAGACATCCTATGCTGGAGTAGCAGAAATCCGCGAGCCCGCTGCTGCGTCTGACGAATATGCTGCTGCTGGTCGTCCAGGTGTTTGCAGATGTGGTTGACGAGCATGCCGAGCATGCCGAGCAATTTTGTCTAAAGATCCGTCTATGCGTTTTCCGAGGGAGCGTATCTCGGGTGGGAGGTCGGTCGCTGGCATATGAAAAGCCGTAGCTTCGCTTCGAAACCCCCGTGCGAGTCGGCGGCCGTGCCAGTGACGAGCTTGCGGCCTGGCGGATCGCCTGGGCTGACCCCGCGGCGCCGCCATGTTCCGCAAGAAGACGGCGCTGGAGGACAAGGATGCGCCCGAGGAGGTCGTGCAGCCTGCCGCGCCCGTGAGTGGCGGTCCCGGTGGGCTCCACGGGCGGCCGCGGTTCTCGCTGGACGACTTCGACCTGCTGGCGACGCTGGGCACGGGGACGTTCGGGCGCGTGCGGCTGGTGCAGCAGCGAGGGAGCGGGGCGGGGGCTGGAAGCGGAGCTGGCGGCTTCCACGCGCTCAAGATCCTCAAGAAGAGCGAGATCCTGCGGCTGCAGCAGCTGCACCACATCAAGTGCGAGGTCGAGATCCTCAGCCGCATCCAGCACCCCTTCATCATCAGCTACCTCGGACACTTCCAGGACGAGCGCAGGCTCTACCTCGTGCTCGAGTACGTGCAGGGCGGAGAGCTATTCTCCTTCCTGCGCAGGCAGGGGCGCTTCGCAGACCACGTCGCATGCTTCTACGCCGCGCAGCTAGTGCTCGCGCTCGCCTACCTGCACGCGCAGCACATCATCTACAGAGACCTCAAGCCAGAGAACCTGCTCATTACGGCGCAGGGATCGCTCAAGATCACCGACTTCGGCTTCGCCAAGATCGTAGAGGACCGCACGTGGACGCTATGCGGCACGCCAGAGTACCTCGCGCCCGAGATCATCCAGAGCAAGGGGCACGGAAAGTCGGTCGACTGGTGGGCGCTCGGCATCCTCATCTACGAGATGCTCGCCGGGTACCCGCCCTTCTACGACGAGAACCCGTTCGGCATCTACCAGAAGATCCTCAACGGCAAGGTCGAGTTCCCCAAACACATAGACGCCAAGGCCAAGGACCTCATCAAGAAGCTGCTCGCGCAGGACAGGACCAAGCGCCTCGGTAAGTTTTTGTTGTTGCTGCTCTGCCATTGCGGGTTTTTAGGGGGCAAGGCTGACTTGTATCGCACGCAGGCTGCTTGCGCGGCGGGTCGGAGGACGTAAAGCGGCACAAATACTTCAGCAAGGTGGACTGGGACGCGGTGCTCAACTGCACAGTGCCGGCGCCGTATCTGCCCCACATCGGCGGCCCAGGCGACCACCAGAACTTCGACGAGTACCCGGACTCGCCCATGGACGACTCGGTGGTGCTCTTCGGCGAGGACAAGGCCGCGTTTGACGTGTTTGACGAGTTTTAGGGCCCGGCGCCGCCAATCCGGCCGGAGAAAATGCAAACGAGAAAAACGAGATGATACGATGGGATACTACGACCAAAAGCATATGCGGTAGCTATAATATGACAAGAAAACTAAGTATATGCTTCCACATACATGCAGCGCTCCGCGACGATCGCCAGCACCATTCGAGCAACGCGGAGTGGAAAAAAAATCATGATGGTCGAAAGATCCTTCGACCGTCATGATTTTTTTAGAACGCTAGTTGTGGCTCTGGTGGTTGAGGGCATGGCGGCGCGCTCAACAATATGTACATTCACTGGCAATTTATAATAGAGCAGCGCCCCAAAGGCCTAATTTGCAGCAATTGATGTCAGGAGTCATGACCTCCATATTGAGTGCGCAACTCGTCGCTTAGTTTGAAATTGTGCCAGTAG